>BMAC01000831.1:0-10829 GCA_014905375.1 Phtheirospermum japonicum | reverse complement strand
AGCATAATGAGATACCAATGTGGACATGTAATATGTATTCAATCACGCATTAGGTGAACTTGTGCACTGTACACGCACAAGTTTTTATTTTATTTATTATTTTGAGCCAATTTTTCTTTTTATTTTATTTTAATTCTAATTTTATAGCTTATTATTTCTAGTCCAATAAGCCCTTTTATTCAAATCCAATTACATTATTTTTATTTTATTCTATTTTTTACCAAAACCAAATTTAAACAATATTAGTTTTATTGTTATTATGTTACTAAGGCCCAATTTCATTAATATTATTTTGTTTACAAAATCCTAACCCAATCCCAATCCAAACCTTTTGACTTGGCCCAAGCCCACCACAACTCTAATTTTTTTCAAAACAAAAATGAATTCTTTTATTTAATTGTTTTGTCTTGAATTATATACCAAAACCTTATCCCCAACATACACATTTTCAACACATTCACAGCCACAAACAACAACAACAGGTAAATCTTGTTTTCCAAAAATTCTCAAAACTCACCACCCTAAACCACCAACGCCATCACAGCCAACAGTTACCAATTTCCAAATAAAGTTTCGGCTGCAAAATAGGAACTGCAATCAAAGCCGTCATTCCAGGCCCAAGATTTCAACTGAAACCGTCTTAGCTGGTCGCTTTTCTTTTTCAAAACCAGATGGCCAAAACAGCAATCACCACCACCAACTACAAAATCTTTCCCGGTTTCAGCCACCACCACCACCAAACCCGTACGCCAACCCGTCCGAAACCACAACCACCGCCACGACCCATTTCAAACCCGAAACCCGACCAGCCGCCAAATATTCCAGTCACCACAAGCCACCAGCGGCCGATTTCTTTTTTCGCCAACACCACCAAGGCCGAATCGCCACCCAGCCACAGCAACCACGCCTGCCACCCAACAACCCCGCCGTCGTCCGACTCAACCACCGTCGCAAACCAGTCAAAGAAGAGGGGAGGCCTCCGCGTCCACGGCCAACGCCGCTAGCTGGTTCCTTCCGACGGACCGACGACGAAGAAATTCCGAGACGCCTCACCCGCCGTTACTGGCCGCCACCGCCCGAATTGCTGTCGCCAGAAATCCGAGAGGCCACCACGACCACAGCCCGTTTTCCAGCCAACAGCCGCCGCCGTGGTGCTTGCACACAACCAGGCGCAGCCAAACCACGGCCGATTTTCAACCGCCAAACCCACGCAGTCGCCGCCTCCGCCGGTGCTGCGCCGCCTTCACCGGCTGTTGCTCTGCCAACCGCCGCCATCGATTGGAGGCGAAGCTGCCGCCGTTTCCTTCCGAGCCCCGTCGCCGTCGCTCGATTTCTGCAATTAGGGAAAGAAGAAAGAGGAGAAACGGGGAGGGAGGAAATGTAGAAGGAAAAAGAAGGGCAGACGGGTGGTTTAGGGATCTTAGGGCTGAGACCCAATTTTAATCCAAGTTTTTCCACAAATTACGAATTAGCCCCCCCAGTTTTCTAAGCCACTTCAATTGGAACCCCCAACTTTCCATCCCTTAAATTGAATCCCTAGATCTTGCCACCCTTTCCAATTGACCCCAAAGTTTTCGAATTTATTCGATTGAGCCTCTAATTTACCCAAAACTCCAATTATACCCTTTCAAATTCAAGAACTCTAATAAAACAACACTATTGGCCTTATTTTTCCCTAACCGGACATTCGATTCATGGCTATGGTACCATAGCCATGAATCGAATGTCCGGTTAGGGAAAAATAAGGCCAATAGTGTTGTTTTATTAGAGTTCTTGAATTTGAAAGGGTATAATTGGAGTTTTGGGTAAATTAGAGGCTCAATCGAATAAATTCGAAAACTTTGGGGTCAATTGGAAAGGGTGGCAAGATCTAGGGATTCAATTTAAGGGATGGAAAGTTGGGGGTACCAATTGAAGTGGCTTAGAAAACTGGGGGGGCTAATTCGTAATTTGTGGAAAAACTTGGATTAAAATTGGGTCTCAGCCCTAAGATTCCTAAACCACCCGTCTGCCCTTCTTTTTCCTTCTACATTTCCTCCCTCCCCATTTCTCCTCTTTCTTCTTTCCCTAATTGCAGAAATCGAGCGACGGCGACGGGGCTCGGAAGGAAACGGCGGCAGCTTCGCCTCCAATCGATGGCGGCGGTTGGCAGAGCAACAGCCGGTGAAGGCGGCGCAGCACCGGCGGAGGCGGCGACTGCGTGGGTTTGGCGGTTGAAAATCGGCCGTGGTTTGGCTGCGCCTGGTTGTGTGCAAGCACCACGGCGGCGGCTGTTGGCTGGAAAACGGGCTGTGGTCGTGGTGGCCTCTCGGATTTCTGGCGACAGCAATTCGGGCGGTGGCGGCCAGTAACGGCGGGTGAGGCGTCTCGGAATTTCTTCGTCGTCGGTCCGTCGGAAGGAACCAGCTAGCGGCGTTGGCCGTGGACGCGGAGGCCTCCCCTCTTCTTTGACTGGTTTGCGACGGTGGTTGAGTCGGACGACGGCGGGGTTGTTGGGTGGCAGGCGTGGTTGCTGTGGCTGGGTGGCGATTCGGCCTTGGTGGTGTTGGCGAAAAAAGAAATCGGCCGCTGGTGGCTTGTGGTGACTGGAATATTTGGCGGCTGGTCGGGTTTCGGGTTTGAAATGGGTCGTGGCGGTGGGTTGTGGTTTCGGACGGGTTGGCGTACGGGTTTGGTGGTGGTGGTGGCTGAAACCGGGAAAGATTTTGTAGTTGGTGGTGGTGATTGCTGTTTTGGCCATCTGGTTTTGAAAAAGAAAAGCGACCAGCTAAGACGGTTTCAGTTTGAAATCTTGGGCCTGGAATGACGGCTTTGATTGCAGTTCCTATTTTGCAGCCGAAACTTTATTTGGAAATTGGTAACTGTTGGCTGTGATGGCGTTGGTGGTTTAGGGTGGTGAGTTTTGAGAATTTTTGGAAAACAAGATTTACCTGTTGTTGTTGTTTGTGGCTGTGAATGTGTTGAAAATGTGTATGTTGGGGATAAGGTTTTGGTATATAATTCAAGACAAAACAATTAAATAAAAGAATTCATTTTTGTTTTGAAAAAAATTAGAGTTGTGGTGGGCTTGGGCCAAGTCAAAAGGTTTGGATTGGGATTGGGTTAGGATTTTGTAAACAAAATAATATTAATGAAATTGGGCCTTAGTAACATAATAACAATAAAACTAATATTGTTTAAATTTGGTTTTGGTAAAAAATAGAATAAAATAAAAATAATGTAATTGGATTTGAATAAAAGGGCTTATTGGACTAGAAATAATAAGCTATAAAATTAGAATTAAAATAAAATAAAAAGAAAAATTGGCTCAAAATAATAAATAAAATAAAAACTTGTGCGTGTACAGTGCACAAGTTCACCTAATGCGTGATTGAATACATATTACATGTCCACATTGGTATCTCATTATGCTCTCACCACCCGGCGCACCCCACAACCTGAACGCGAAACCCAAAGTCAAGCCCGACTCAGCACACAACGGCCATTTCTAACCGCCACCCAGCGACCCCCACGCAGCCGTTGCCGTCGTCGTTCGCCGCCGGTAGCCACCGAAGGACCGGAGCGGCTGCCTTGAGCGGCCGGAGCTGCGCCGTCGAGGAGCGAAGCGAGGGGATTTTGTTCTGAGTTTGGGAAAGAAGGAGAAACGGGTGGCTGTCGCCTTTCATCCACCACGGCCTTTTCTAACTGCCACCCAACAGCTGCCCTCCTCAGTCGAAATCTCCGCCACTAACCGCCGTTGAGGTTGCTGTCGAGAGGGCGAAGAACAATCGTCCGCCAGCCCAACGGCCGCCCGGTTTCAAATTGCCACCCAGCCGGCCCCGAGCCACCCCACGTCGAATTGAGGCCGCCCTTCGCCGCTGTTTGCCGATTGCCAATTGATCGGCCGATCCCGAATTTGAGAGAAACGGAAACGGGGAAGAAGAAAGAGAGAAAGGAGAGGAAAAGAAAGGGGGCAGACGGGTTAATGAGGAATTAGGGTTGGAAACCCATATATGATCCAACTTTCCAGAAAATCACAAATTGACCCCCCTGACTTTTGCCCTTTTTCAATTGGACCCCATAGTTTTCAATTTTAACCAATTGACCCCAAGACTCTAACCCTTTTTTTAGCCCCCATATTTATCAATTGACCCCAAAGTCTTCCTATTCAATTGAGCCTCCAATTTACCCAAAACTTCAATTTTACCCTTCCAAATTCAAGAACCCTAATAAAACAACACTATTGGCCTTATTTTCCCTAACCGGACATTCGATTCATGGCTATGGTTTTATTACCTTTTAAAATTATTCAAATATATATATATATATATATATATATATATTTTACTCAAACCAAGTACTAAGTCAAATTACTATTTTCATTGTAGGAAACGAGGGTCCTCAAACCTAGGATTTTCAAGCACGAGCATCTACGTTCGCATCTTTACGAAACTACATTCATGTGGGTGATTCTAAACTCTTTTCAAAACTATGTTTGTCTATGTTAAATGCAATTATATGAATTATCTATGTCTCAATGCAACATTCCATAGTAGCTTTCGAGCTAAAACAATGATAGTGTGTTGTAGCCATTCATTTATGATTTATATGATTTCTTCTTAACATTGGCGAACGTGTTCTATGTTTGACTATGTTAAATGCGATTGTATGAATTATCTATGTCTCAATGCAACATTCCATAGTAGCTTTCGGGCTAAAACAACAGTAGCTTTCGGGCTAAAACAACAGTAGCTTTCGAGCTAAATCTATGGTTGGCCAACATCTATGAACGACTGACAGTGTGTTGTAGCTATTCATTTATGGTTTGTATGATTTGTGTTTAATATTGACAAACGAAYCCCCACTGAGCGAGTTGAAAGCTCACACCCATTTTATTCAAACTTTTCAGGTTGAGGAGTTAGACGTGGTACGAGGCGGTGGATGCGAAGATGTTATTTTCAATGCTATTTTATTTTCTTCTCTATGGATTGGTATCTTTAGTTTTTTGTCAAGTTTAAAAACAAGATTGAGACTTGTGTTTCTGTTTAAGCTTCTTGAATAGTCGAGTACTACTATTTGATGCGATGAGTGAACCTCCTATTTTAAATTAATGTTAAATTTTATTCACGCTTCCGCTCGAATTTATTGTGATTGGGATTTATTGAAAACTCACGCCCTGGTTTTGGAAGTCTTAATTATGAAAAWTCAAGTTTTACACTTTTCGAAAATGGGGCGTGACAGAAGTGGTATCAGAGCGGTCTACGGTTCTGTAGACTCGCTAAATAATTTCATTTGTCGATTTCAAAAAAAATGATTATTTTCATGTCAAAAGTACGAGAGTTTTATTTATTTATTTATTTATTTATTTATTTTTATAAAAGAGAGAAACTATGACAACGAGCATCCACCTCCGCCATACCACGCCAACTCCACAAGGTATATGCATAAAAGTTCTAAGTTTTCAATTTTTCTAAGTCTATTGTGTGCTCTCCACAACAAATACAAGGTCATTACTATTGCAAATACTATGCTAAGCTATGCTATGCGAAAGGATTTCTATGGGCATGATCACTATGACATTTTACAAAATCGTCTATTGCATGTTTTCAATAGCAATATAAAAGCCATTACTATTGCAAATATTATGCTATTGCAAAGTTTTCAAAACTTTCTAAGTCTATTGCATGTTCTCAACAACGAATACAAAAGCCATTGCTATTGCAAATGTTATGCTATGCTATGCGAAGGGATTTCTATAGACATGATCACTATGATATTTCACAAATCACTTGTTTCTATGCATGCACTATTTCCATGAGAACTACTTTTTAGACGAACTATAGATCCCTATGCATGATGAACTTTACAAAACCCCATGCAATAATTTTAGGACAATGCCTCCGAGACGTACTCGTAGGGGTCAAAACCTAACAGATGCCATGAATCAAGGAAATGATACGAACCAAGCTCATGCTACTAACCAAACATCCCATACAAATCAAGCTGGTCAGAGTATGAATGATGTGGTTGTTCCCATGAACAATCATGCTCAAATAGTGGAGCAGTTTTGCCGCTATGCACCTCCCACCTTTACTGGGAAAGAGGAAGCTATTTACGTTGAGGATTGGATCCGTTCTCTGGAACGAACTTTCAAACTATTGGATTGCAGCGATGCTCAACGAGTGATTTGCGCTGAGTATCAACTGACTGAAGGAGCAGATCGATGGTGGGAAGGTTATTGGAGAACCAGAACTGAACAAGAGCGTGAAACGCTAACTTGGAGTGGGTTCAAAGAGATTTTGAGAGGTCAATACTACCCAAGGTTTTATCGTGAGCAAAAGGAACGTGAATTCTGGGAGTTAAGGCAAGAGGGGATGTCGGTTACGGACTACGAGGGGAAGTTTACCGAACTAAGCCGATTTGCAACCCACTTGGTGGATACCGACTTAAACAAGGCTCGTAGATTTCTGGATGGGATGCGACTCCAAAATCAAGGGCGTGAGTTTTCAATAAATCACAATCACAATAAATTTGAGCGGAAGCGTGAATAAAACTTAACATTTATTTAAAATAGGAGATTCACTTAATGAATCAAATAGTAGTACTCGACTATTCAAGAAGTTTTAAATAGAAGCACAAGTCTCAATCTTTATTTTAAACTTGACAAAAACTAAAGATACCAATCCATAGAAAAGGAAAATAAAATAGCATGAAAACATCTTCGCATCCACCGCCTCGTACCACGTCCAACTCCTCAACCTGAAAAGTTTAATAAAAATGGGTGTGAGCTTTCAACTCGCTCAGTGGGGATTTGTTTGTCAATATTAAACACAAATCATACAAACCATAAATGAATAGCTACAACACACTGTCAGTCGTTCATAGATGTTGGCCAACCATAGATTTAGCTCGAAAGCTACTGTTGTTTTAGCCCGAAAGCTACTGTTGTTTTAGCCCGAAAGCTACTATGGAATGTTGCATTGAGACATAGATAATTCATACAATCGCATTTAACATAGTCAAACATAGAACACGTTCGGCAATGTTAAGAAGAAATCATATAAATCATAAATGAATGGCTACAACACACTATCATTGTTTTAGCTCGAAAGCTACTATGGAATGTTGCATTGAGACATAGATAATTCATATAATTGCATTTAACATAGACAAACATAGTTTTGAAAAGAGTTTAGAATCACCCACATGAATGTAGTTTCGTAAAGATGCGAATGTAGATGCTCGTGCTTGAAAATCCTAGGTTTGAGGACCCTCGTTTCCTACATTGAAAATGGTAATTTAACTTAGTACTTGGTTTTAACAAATATAACATATATATATTTGAATAATTTAAAAGGTAATAAAACCATAGCCATGAATCGAATGTTCGGTTAGGAAAAACAAAGCCAACAGGGTTGTTTTAGTCGGATTCTTGGAATTGGAGGGATAGAATTGAAGTTTTTGGTAAATTGGAGGCTCAATTGAATAGGAATAAGAGTCTTGGGGTCAATTGAATAAATATGGGGGTTAAATTGAAAAGGGGTTAGAGCTCTTGGGGTCAATTGGTTGAAATTGAAAACTATGGGGTCGAATTGAAAAAGGGCAAAAGTCAGGGGGTCAATTTTGATTTTTCTGGAAAAGTTTGGATCATATATGGGTTTCAACCCTAATTCCTCATTAACCCGTCTGCCCCCTTTCTTTTCCTCTCCTTTCTCTCTTTCTGTCTTCCCCGTTTCCGTTTCTCTCAGAATTCCGGGATCGGCCGATCAATTGGCAATCGGCAAACAGCGGCGAAGGGCGGCCTCAATTCGACGTGGGGTGGCTCGGGGCCGGCTGGGTGGGCAATTTGAAACCGTGGCGGCCATTGGGCTGGCGGACGATTGTTCTTTCCCTCTCGACAGCAACCTCAACGGCGGTTATTGGCGGAGGTTTCGACTGAGGAGGGCAGCTGTTGGGTGGCAGTTAGAAAGGCCGTGGTGGATGAAAGGCGACAGCCACCCGTTTCTCCTTCTTTCCCAAACTCAGAACAAAATCCCCTCGCTTCGCTCCTCGACGGCGCGCTCCCGAGGCCCCTCCGGTCCTTCGGTGGCTACCGGCGGCGAACGACGACGGCAAACGGCTGCGTGGGGGTCGCTGGGTGGCGGTTAGAAATGGCCGTTGTGTGGCTGAGTCGGCTTGACTTTGGGTTTCGCGTTCAGGTTGTGGGGTGCGCCGGGTGGTGAGTTGGGACGGACGGGTTTGGTGGTGGTGGTTTGGTTCGGGTTTTGCCGGCTTTCGATCGGTGGTTTTCGGGGTTTGGGAAAAAGAAGGCAGCCATGGC
Organism: Phtheirospermum japonicum; assembly: GCA_014905375.1. Taxonomy (NCBI): domain Eukaryota; kingdom Viridiplantae; phylum Streptophyta; class Magnoliopsida; order Lamiales; family Orobanchaceae; genus Phtheirospermum; species Phtheirospermum japonicum. The sequence continues at coordinate 2,530 of BMAC01000831.1, read as the reverse complement.
GGTTATGGCTCGTTGCAACGCGGAGATGGTGCTGCAGTTGGGTCTGGAACGGTGGCAGGGATGATGGCTTTGGTTTTGATTTGGAAGGTTTGTAGATTAGGAATAAAATCCTTTACCTGTATGTTGTGTTGTTGTTGCTGCTAGCAGAAGGCAGAAAATGAAAGAAAAGTTGGTAGGTTTTGTAGTTGTTTGTGGAGGTAGTGTGTAATGTGTGGCTGCAAAAATATGTTGAAAGTGTGGATGTTGGGGATAAGGTTTTGGTATATAAATCAAGACAAAATAATTAAATAAAAGAATTCATTTTTGTTTTGAAAAGTTAGAGTTGTGGTGGGCTTGGGCCAAGTTATAAGGTTTGGATTGGGCTTGGGTTAGGATTTTGTAAACAAAATGATGTTGAATTTGGCCTTAGTAAAATAAAATAATAAAAATAATATTGTTTAAATTTGGTTTTGGTAAAAATAGAATAAAATAAATATAATGTAATTGGATTTGAATAAAAGGGCTTATTGGACTAGAAATAATAAACTATAAAATTAAAATTAAAATAAAATAAAGAAAAGAAAAATTGGGCTCAATAAAATAAAAACTTGGGCGTTACAACCTACCCCCCTAAAAATAATTTCGTCCTCGAAATTCAGATAGACTTACCCCGATTCAGCAGTCGCATGTTAAACACTCGAGCCCTTCCTCCTGGTCCCTTTCTTCTCTGCAAACTTAGTATTGCCGAAAACCGGACAATCATCAGCCAGATGCCCTATTTGCTTGCAGCGAAAGCATGCATTCTTCCCTGCTAGACATTCTCCAAAGTGACCTTTCCCACAATTCCCACAAACGGGCTTAGCAGGTTGATCGGCTTGATTATGTCCATCCTTCTTTCCTTGTTTGTCAAGATTTTTATTCTCGCCTCGGTTCAATTCTTCACCTTTCCTCTTTCTCGAATTCTCCCATTTGCTTTTGATCCATATCTTGGCTAGCAGCTATCTCTTGTGCGCGCTTAACTGTCTCGGCATACGATAAATTCCCATGACTTTTGAGGATATGCCTAATTCCTGGTCGCATCCCATCCAGAAATCTACGAGCCTTGTTTAAGTCGGTATCCACCAAGTGGGTTGCAAATCGGCTCAGTTCGGTAAACTTCCCCTCGTAGTCCGTAACCGACATCCCCTCTTGCCTTAACTCCCAGAATTCACGTTCCTTTTGCTCACGATAAAACCTTGGGTAGTATTGACCTCTCAAAATCTCTTTGAACTCACTCCAAGTTAGCGCTTCACGCTCTTGCTCAGTTCTGGTTCTCCAATAACCTTCCCACCATCGATCTGCTCCTTCAGTCAGTTGATACTCAGCGCAAATCACTCGTTGAGCATCGCTGCAATCCAGTAGTTTGAAAGTTCGTTCCAGAGAACGGAGCCAATCCTCAACGTAAATAGCTTCCTCTTTCCCAGTAAAGGTGGGAGGTGCATAGCGGCGAAACTGCTCCACTATTTGAGCATGATTGTTCATGGGCACAACCACATCATTCATACTCTGACCAGCTTGATTTGTATGGGATGTTTGGTTAGTAGCATGAGCTTGGTTCGTATCATTTCCTTTGATTCATGGCATTGGTTAGGTTTTGACCTCTACGAGTACGTCTCGGAGGCATTGTCCTAAAATTATTGCATGGGGTTTTGTAAAGTTCATCGTGCATAGGGATCTATAGTTCGTCTAAAAAGTAGTTCTCATGGAAATAGTGCATGCATAGAAACATGTGATTTGTGAAATATCATAGTGATCATGTCTATAGAAATCCCTTCGCATAGCATAGCATTAAACATTTGCAATAGCAATGGCTTTTGTATTCGTTGTTGAGAACATGCAATAGACTTAGAAAGTTTTGAAAACTTTGCAATAGCATAATATTTGCAATAGTAATGGCTTTTATATTGCTATTGAAAACATGCAATAGACGATTTTGTAAAATATCATAGTGATCATGTCTATAGAAATCCCTTCGCATAGCATAGCATAGCATAATATTTGCAGTAGTAATGGCTTTTGTATTTGTTGTTGAGAACATGCAATAGACTTAAGAAAATTGAAAACTTAGAATTTTTATGCATATACCTTGTGAAGTTGGCGTGGTATGGCGGAGGTGGATGCTCGTTGTCATAGTTTCTCTCTTTTATAAAACTAATAAATAAAAAAATATCTAATAAAACTTTCGTACTAGTTCATGAAACCCTTTTTTTTTTTTTTTTTGAAATCGACAAACGAAATTATTTAACGAGTCTACAGAACCGTGGACCGCTCTGATACCACTTCTGTCACGCCCCATTTTCGAAAAGTGTAAATTTGATTTTTCATAATTAAAACTTCCAAAATCAAGGCGTGAGTTTTCAATAATCACAATCACAATAAATTTGAGCGGAAGCGTGAATAAAACTTAACATTTATTTAAAATAGGAGATTCACTTAATGAATCAAATAGTAGTACTCGACTATTCAAGAGTTTTAAATAGAAGCACAAGTCTCAATCTTATTTTTAAACTTG
>BMAC01000830.1:437245-448748 GCA_014905375.1 Phtheirospermum japonicum | reverse complement strand
CCGCAGGGATACCCACCACAGGGGTACCCTCRCCTGGGATATCCGTAGCAGTATATCCCATAGCAGTACCCTCRTCAGTACGGCTAGCCACTTTCGCCGTAGCAACAACAATCGAGCGGTAGCTCCAGTTTCATGGAAGGATGGTACGTTATCCCCGTCGAACACTATTTTTTAAAGTTATATTTGCCTATTTTCGTGCATGAGTTTGAATTATTTGTGAGTTTAGTTGGATGGTGTGCGGTGAGACTTAGATCTGGAGGGTCTATTATGTTTATTGTTGATTTGATGAGTTTGAGTTTGTCGGCGAGTCAACGCATTTTTCGGCGCATGCGTGTTAAAGTGCGCACCACCATCGGTTGGTGGACACAAATTTAATTTGGTTTCCGGGAATACCAATATTGCCTTGGAACTTTAGCATGACTTTTTTTTTCTATTGTTTTTCATTGTTATGGGATATTTTTGGTAAATCATCATTTTTGTTAGTCTATTACTAATTTGACCCAAAGGAAAAAAGAAAAAGAATATTTGTTTATTGATAGTGTTTAATTTTGTGCAGTTTGGCTCTTTTTTGGCATATTTATTCACACCCTTACAACTTCCCGTTTCTTCAGATACTTGAACTTGTCAGTAGAAAAAGATGTTAGAGTATTAAAGGACAAACTTTATGCTGCTCTGTCTGAATGTAATTCCAAATATAATATCTCATTAAAAAAAACAGGTCAAAATTGCACGGGAAGATATTACAGGTAGATGATCTAGATTTCAACAATATTTTTAAGTTTTATTATTAATCTTTTATTATTATTATTATTATTATTATTATTATTATTATTATTATTATCATTATTCTTCTGCACATACTAATTATGTTTAGTCTAATAATTACAAGTTTTATAAAATTATGTTTCAAAACTGCAAATACCTCTTTCAATGTTACAAATATATGCCGCAGTTGTCTCTTGAATGCATGTTTTTGAAGCAGAGGCGTTTTGGAGATTCATTGCTTATAATCAAGCCGGTTGCGAAGGAATCTGATTTTGCCTTGCATTTCAAGCCGGTTGCGAAGGAATCTGATTTTGCCTTACATTTTGGGTCTTTTTCCTCATTATCCTTGTTTATCTCATTTTAATTAAATTGCACCTGACTTTGTTTTGTTCCAGGAACAATAAAAAAAATAAAAAATATATCAGGTCAATCCAAAAAAGGGGAAAGATAAAGTCACAGACAACATGCTAGCTCACCCAATCAGAGCAATGGGGGTGGAGAAGGAATTGCTACGAGCCGGTAGTGGCCCGAAACTTATCGCAGGTCAAAACTTCACCGTTCACTGCACCAACTTCGGTAAGAATGGCGATCTTGCCAAAACGTTTTGTAGCACCAAAGATCTAGGACAGAAGCATTTCTCTTTCCAAATCGGCAAGACAGTGTTAATAAAGGGTGGGATGAAGTTAGGAATGCAAGTCAGAGAAGTTTAGTTTAAGCTTCCAAATCATTGGTTTGAATGTTCCAAAAATATTAATTCTAGTTGTCTGTTTGAAGAACTAATTTGGTTTGTGTTCTGGATATTTCAAAGTAATGTTTTGTCTAGTTGTTAGTGTCTTGGTATATGTTCGAAATTGTCGAAGAAATATTTTGGAATATTCTTATCATTTCTATTGTAATGATAAATGCTTCTTTTCTTTCATTTTCATCTCATGATATTTTCCTTTACAAGAATAATGACAAATTAATGTACATATTTAGGACAATTTATGTCATCATGAAAGTAAACAATCAAATCATGTTCACTCAATTATTACAACCTTAAGCGTCACATAAGTATTTCAAATTTTGTCACTTTAATAAATAATGATAACTTGTTTTATCACATAATATTTTGAACTTGTCACTTAAACTAAATCATTTGTGATGATTGTCTCGTCACCATACAAACTCATCTAATGACAATGGATTTTATCACTATATGTACCCCTCATATCATCATCGAACATATATCTTTTGTGATGATTATAATATTCGTCATATATTGCTAGTTTTTTCGTGACAAAATATTTCGTCACCTTTAATAGTAAATGGTGACACAATGGTTTGTCATTGTAAGTATAGATTTTCAGTGACGGTCAATATTGTGTCACTATAAAACAGATCTATCATGACGAATTACATTATAATTGGAAAATGTTTAATACATATTATGACAATATGAGCGTCATAATAACTCAATAAAAATTGTCACGGTAGTTATGTTTGTCACGGAAAGTCAAATGTTTTGATGACAAATTAAGTGTTCGTCATTGAAAATGTTAACATATGGTGACAAAACCGATCTTTTGATGACAATTTTTCAATCACTTACGTGACGAATTCTGCGTCACCAAATAGTATCATCTATGATGACAATTTACATCAGCGTCATCAAAACCGAACATTTAGTGACGCGCTTGAAAAAATTGTCACTTTCACCAATGGTGACTGCAATACCATGACAACCGCTGTGACACTCAATTTTCGTCACCGTTTCTCTTCAGTGACGAAAAAATAGACTTTTAATGACGAAACGTATCGTCATCGAATATCAAATTTCTTGTAGTGTATAAAGTGAAAAACCACAAATAACCACTCATTTGCATTAATTACGATCAAAATATGGTAAAATAAGCCAGAAGTATAAAAATACGGAATTAAGCTTAAACTATCCAACTTATACCAAAAACAATAGAAAAAACGAACTAAAATGCTAATAAAAATAAGGACAAATACGTGTTAATCAATTATATATTAAAATAGTTTTAAATTTAATAAAAAGTAATTATAAAGGGCCGACCCGACCCGTGGAGTGGATGGGGCGGGTCTGGGTACTTTAGTACCCAGGCTGACCTGGCCCATTGCCATCCTTAATCGAGCACAGACATGTGTTTCTCAAATTCTTTGTCCCTGTAAGCTTTCGCTGCGCCTGTGAAGGATTCTGCCAACTATTTATTATTCCTTTTGAAACATTTTTTTCAAGTTGTTTAGGAGGTGGTACATGCACGTTGCTTGAGCTGCTTCAAAGTACATTTTTGAAATAACTATGAAACAGACAACTTGCAAAAATGATGTTTTTTTTTATGCAGACACTGCCTTAACATGGTTCGTTTCTCTATTAATTGGGTATAGAAAAAGTTTAAAACAAATCGGAAATAATACAGAAACATAACACACATGCCTTAACAAGGTTCACTTTCTTAATTATTAAGGTATGAAACAAGTAGGAGACAAACTAAAAACAATACAAAAATATAACACATGTCTTCAAAGTGTTCACTTTCTATGTTATTAGGATATACAAATAATGAGGGAACAAATTGGAAATAAAACAGAAACATAACACATGCCTTGCCAAGGTTCACTTTATTAGGGTATAGAAACAAGTAGGAAACAAACTGAAAACAATACAGAAACATCATAGAAATAATGTTGAAATAAGTACCTATTATATTAATGCATCAATGTTGTTTTGTCTGTCTGACACTATGTATAATCCCTCTCCGAGTTTAAAGAATTTCCTCAAGTTCTCAAAAAGCCATATCAAGTAGTTTTCATTCTCGCTATCAACAATTTCAAAGGAAGAAGTCTTTTATTTACATCATGTGTGCATGTGAATGACAATGTTCCCCATAACTCGCTCTCAAGAATGTTCCAACAACAACAATTATCGACTTGTAGTATCTCCATCCCTTTATTGATGCATTTAGATCCATGAAAAAGAATAGGAAATTATTATTCTCGGATTTTAGTACACTGCAACTAACCCTGGATTCATTTTCTTCAGCATATGGAGGTACACCAGTAGCTTTTGGTAAGATGTATTTGGCTTTCCTCTCAAAGTTTTGAGCACTTTCTATTTTGATCATCACGCCTTTTTATATTACATGGTTAATTTATGTTCGTCCTTCATGACATCAGTCAGTATGTACACCATTTTGAGGTTGTTGATGTGTTTTGATTTTATAAGATCCGCAACGAGGTTCCTAGTAGCATTCTTGCTGCCACCCATCCTTTGATCTGGTGGACACGTTTCCTTGTTGTTTAGTTCTATAACTATGAACTTCTGTCTGAATATTTGCATATGCTTTCAAGTGTCAGTTGCAAGCTTCAACTATACACCTCTTGCATGACTTCTTCACTCTAAAGTTGAAGTGATTCTTCAAAGCATATGAGGACATTTGTTTAGCTAATGCCTCTATGTTTTCAAAGAAATCCTATATTTGAATTTCTTCTTAGTGTCTTGGTCCTTTAACTTGTAGAACTATATCTTCTTTTTCACGTTTATATACATAATGTTGGTAAAGTTGATGAATGTCTCATCCATGTTACCGATTGTCGATCCCTTTGTCGATATGCTGCTACTTGTTTCACCCATATTTTCATATTATTGGTACGAGTCTTTATTTCCTGAGGTTCTTGTTTCAGAAATGTTTCTGATTTATTGCATGCTCATTTCTCTTGGTTTCATGAGAAAGAAAATCTCCTTGTTGCCGATGATGTCGATAGACATAGGGAATTTCATTCAATCTTCTTCTTTGGTATTTATTTGCATGTAGAACTTGGGATTGAATTGAGTTTCAATCTTCATTAGTGGCAGCCCTTCCTTCAATTAGTATTTAATCTACACTGTGTCTTGCTCATTATTGATTTGTATCTGCTCTTCTAAAAGTTCTCTTAGAGTTGTGAATGTGCAGTTCTTTGGAAAAAAATCATCCCTGTTGTTTCAAAGTTAGTGTAACCCTTTGTTCTCTTGCCACTATCTATTATGGTAGACTAATACTGGAATAGTTGCCATCTGCAAGCATTTATATAAAAATGAAACAAACTTGAAACATAAATGAAGCAATAAATTCTAAAACACACCAAAAATATGTACACTAACAGAATATATCAGATGTAAGAAGTACTTTGAAATACATTCTAAAACAACTTAGAGAAACAACAATGAATTCTAGATATTTGAAACTCAACTTTTGTTCGTAAACATCAAAGAAATAATATAGAAATAATTGAACAAAACATGAAAACAAGGATTTTCAAACCATAATCACCATACAAGCATAAATTCATAAACGGTAAGCATGGTTCAAGAGAATTATCAGACACCTCATGCAAACGTCATGCATATGTCATGAAGGAGGCCAGTTGTAGAGGACCGTTATGAGCTGTGTGCATTGTCTTTTGTGTGATTAATTTATGTGCCTACACGTGTAGAAAGATCGGCATGTGTCATCTAGGGTTAGGTGTTTATATATAGCAAGTTTGTAACCCTACTTTCATATACATTAATGAGAGCTCAGCCGTTTTCTATGTTTTGTTCACTCAAGCATAAAGCTTGCAGCTTTTCAATCTTCATGCAGCTTTCTGTTTTTTATTTGATTACCTAACATGGTATCAGAGCTATGTTATACCCATTGCACCCCATTTTCCTTTTTTGAGTAACCTTTTTCTTTCCCTTTACTGTCTTGAAAATGACAGATCAAGTTATTCAACCTCAAGCCCAACTTATTTCAATTAAGTTAACTGATGGGAATTTTTTGTTGTGGAGGCAACAGATCTGGGCAGCTGCTGCTGGCTACGGCCTTGAAGGGATCTCACTGGAGATGCTAAAGCACCAACTCAACACATCATGACAACTGGAGAAGGAGAACTTGTTTTAAATCCTGCTTATATCCACTGGAAAAGGCAAGATCAACTTGTGGTGTCATGGATATGGTCCTCTCTCACTGAAAGCCTGCTTGTTACAACCGTAGGATTGTCCACTACTACAGAAATCTGGAAATCTATTGAGAGCACTTTTGCAAATCTGAATAAGGCAAAAGTGATGCAGATAAGGCTACAACTGCAAGTGTTGAAGAAGGGGAGCCTAAGTATGAGAGATTTTCTCAACAAAATCAAGTCTTGTTGTGACTTATTGGCTGCAACTAGAGAGACCATCACAGAATCAGATCAAATCCTATATATACTTGGAGGTCTTGGTCCAGAATATAACCCTGTTCTTGTCTCTCTCACATCAAGGGATCCAACTCATCCAATTACACTCACTGAGGCTCACTCCATTCTCCTCAGTCTTGAGAACAGGTTGGAGACATTGGAGAATCAGTTTGGTACTGTAGAAGAGAACAATTTATTTGTAAACCTCACCACAGGAACCAGAGGAGGAAGGTCAAATTTTCACTATGCAACAAGAGGCAGAGGTTTCCAATCTAGCAGTAGAGGCAGGTCAAGCCCCTTTAGAGGAGGAAGCTATAGAGGCAGAGGAGGAAGAGGAAGCTTCTACAAGCCAAAGTGCCAGATATGTCATTATACTGGGCATACAGCTGACAAGTGCTATCAAAGGATGAATATGGACTTTTATCCATCAAACAACTCTGGAAGCTCAAACCATCAGGCCAATCAGTTCCAAAGCAGTCAGATGAGTGCTAATGTGGCCAGTGGAGTGGATCATGAGGCAAAGGATGATAGCTACTGGTACCCTAATTCAGGAGCCACAAATCACATTACATATGAATTCAGCAATCTCAACATGGCAACTGATTATCGAGGAGGAGAAAAGATTCATATGGGAAATGGTGCAGGTTTGTCAATTTCTCATTTTGGTCATTCTTTGGTTAGATCTTCTTTTTGTAGAGATTCTGATCCTACCTTCATACTTAAAAACCTGTTACATGTCCCTTCTATCACCAAGAACCTTATTAGTATTTCTCAGTTTGCCAAGGATAACAAGGTGTTTTTTGAGTTTCACCCCTCTTCTTATGTTGTGAAGGATCTAGACACAGGAACAATCCTCCTCAGGGGAACAATTAAGGAGGGACTCTAGTGTTTCAATCTCACCAGCCTCAAACCTCAAGCATCAAGTTTCTGTGATCATGATTTCAAGCCTTCAATAAATTCAGCAGAGCTCCAGAATAAAGCCTCCTTAGATATATGGCATTTTAGGTTGGGCCATGCACCTTTGAATATTGTTAAGAAGGCTCTTGCCACCTGTAAAGTTTATTTTTCTGATGATAATAAAAATGATGCTTTATGTTCCTCTTGTATGAAATCTAAGCTTATTAAACCGCCTTTTCCTACTTCTTATACACAGCACAGCTTGTTTGACCTTGTTCATAGTGACTTATGGGGACCAGCTCCTGTAAGGTCCTCATCAGGTTTTAGCTATTACATAAACTTTATTGATCATGCCACAAGGTTTACATGGATTTATTTCCTCAAGAATAAGTCTGATGCACTGAAAGCCTTTCTACATTTTAAAACTCTGGTTGAAACTCAATATGGTAAGAAGAGCAAGGCATTGCAAACACATGGAGGAAGAGAATTTATTGCCATGAGCAATTGTTTAACAGAAAATGGCATTATTCATAGAATGTCTTGTCCTTACACCCCACAACAAAATGGTATTGCTGAAAGAAAGCACAGACACTTGGTTGAAGTAGGTCTAGTCTTACTTTCTCACTCCCATATGCCAACCAAATATTGGGACAATGCCTTCTTGACTGCCACTTACATCATTAACAGAACTCCTTCAAAAATCATTAATTGTGCTCTATGATTTCTTGAGCAATGGTGTATGCAGATACATCATCAATTTGCGTGGAGAATCTTTCTATCAACTCATACGCACTTTCATAATCTATTGAGATTTCTTTGTTCTCTGGAATAATATCAAAGATCAGAGCGTTCTCCAGTAATGATTCATAGACATAACTATAATCACAGATAATCTCATGAGAGGGATTTTCTTCATTGATGATTAATGAATTAGGTTGTGCCGCACCTGCCCGCCTTTTCCTTGGGTGGGTGTCGATCGAATCAGGTAGCCTCCCCCTTTTACTTTCGGGAGCCACAGCCTCAACCACACCTCCACTGTGTGTGGTTGCAGTGTCTCTTTCTATGGCGATGTGCCCTTTATTGGGGACTTCTAACCTTGCAGGCACATTTGTAGCCGGTATATGTGATCTTGTCACTTTAGCGATATCAGGAAACTCATCAGGCATCGAATCTGCTATGTTCTAAAGATCAATTATTCTTTTTACTTCACTTTCACATATTGAAGTGTGGGGATCAAAATAAGACAGAGTGTAGACAGACCACAACAATTCCTGTCATTCCCTCTTAAAATCCTTTTTCTTATATCCCCCTAACGATAGGAAGTCTGTCTCATCAAAGTGATAATCCATAAATTGAGCGGTGAATAGATCGCCTGTCAAGGGTTCTAAATAGCGGATAATTATTGGAGATTCATATCTAACATAAATACATAATCGTCTTTGAGGACCCATTTTTGTGCACTGTGGGGGCGCAATAGGCACATATACTGCACAACCAAATATTCGTAAATGGGAATGTCAGGCTCATATCCAGTTAACAACTGGTACGCAGAAAATAGATGGCTAGTAGTGGGTCTAAAATGAATAAGTAGAGCTGCATGTAATATGGTATAACCCCATGCATAAATATGCATGTTGGTGCGCATAAACAATGCCCGACCCACCATTTGTAGTCTTTTGATGGTGGCTTCTGCGAGACCATTTTTTGTATGCCCATGGGGTACACGATGTTCTACATCAATCCCGATTGACATAAAATAATCATCAAAATGCTTTTGATGTGAACTCTCAAGCGTTATCAAGCCTTATAGACTTGATTGGATGATCGGGGTGGTGAGCCATTAAACGTATAATTTGTGCTAGGAGTTTTGCAAAGGCAGCATTTCGTGTGGACAATAGTACGACATGGGACCAGCGTGTCGAAGCATCTACCAGAACTATAAAATATCTTAATGGTCCGCATTCTACATGAATAGGTTTACAAATATCACCTTGGATTCTTTGTAAGAATGGAATGTTTTTCTTTATATCTGTAGCATAGGAAGGTCTCGATCCTGTTTTTTCTAAAGAGCAGGCTTTGCAAAACGAGTGATGTGCCTTTGAGATAGATATTGAGGTGGAGTGAGATGTAGGTAATGTATCTTGTGCTTCAGAAGTAATTAGCTGCACTTGTGCAGCAATAGTACCGACATTGGGTAGTGCATCACGTTTATATCCACTTTATGAGTCACTCAAAAGAAAGGATGTCCGTGTGAGTTTTTCGAAATACGGATCATCATGTCATGACTAGGATGTCCATGACGGTCATGCCAAAGCCTGTATGAGTCAGTGTCACATAGTTTGTTATTGGTAACAGCATAAGATTCAATAATCCATATATTGGTGAGGTATAACCCACTAGATTGACTCATTAGTTTCTCTAAGATGCATTTTCTTCCACATCCATTAGAGGTAATATATATATATATATATATATATATATATATATATATATATATATATATATATATATATATATATATATATATATATATATATATATATATATATATATATATATATATATATATATTCCTTTCCATCCTCACAATGAGTTTCCAAGTGATAGTCGTTGATATCTTAAGATGCAATAAGGTTCGATTTGCTCTTGGTGCATATAGAGCCTCTGTGACTGTTATCATTGTGCCATTAGGCATTAAAAAATTGGCAGTTCCTCGCCCTTTGATTAGTTGGGATATCCCAATCGTCGTAGTCAAAGATGAGTTATAAGGAATTAATTCACTAAATGATTGTCTATTTCTTGAAATTGTGTGAGTAACAGCTAAGCACTCTATTTCTCCATGTGACATTCCTACAAGTAAAAGTAGTGATAGTGTCACGAAAAGAGTTAGAGAAATTTCTCTAATTCTTTATAGTGTTGTGGACGATCTAGAATGTTGTACCTCTCATTCGAATATGTGGATCTATGCGTAAGATGTATTTTTGCACATCTTATTTGCTATATTTGAACCAAGCACATAGTTTTGTAAATAATAAACTCGAATACATTCAATACTTTAAAATAAAATTCGAAATTATTAATAAATCAATTAAATAAATGTCTTGTCCAAAATATATCTAATTCAAAAAATACCAAACTCCATAGTCTGAATAAAATGAGGCAATAATGCCTTCACAAATTTCTTGAAATAAGTAAATAGATAAAGTAGATCACTTAAAATCAGGAACATCGAGTGACTGAGCAAGGTTCTTATTGCCATTGAAATCCGCAATCGTGAGGTTGACATCAGCGTCATGATCTCTATTTTCCACATAATGAGTCTCTTGTTCTTTAGACTCTCTAAGTCTCTTATAGATGGCTGCCACCTTATCACTTGCGCGATAGTTTTGGTACCAATACCCAGTGTCACCACATCTATAGCAAGTCTCATTCCTAACTCTCTCTCGTTTCTTTGAAAGGTTATGGTGTGGTGCCTTAGTTTTATAACCACCAGGCCCAATATTACCATGGCCACTTAGGGCTCTACCACCATCTTTGTGCCATACATGGGGAGAGCCTCCACGACCCCTGCCACGGCCTCTACCGCGACCCCCATGGCCCCTGCCTCATGGTGCATAGTTACCACTTTGAGGGGAATTAACATGTCCTGACCCCTTTGCTTTGAGGTTTTTTCCACTATTCACTTGACCATAATTAGTCTCGAGAATCTTCTTTGTCCCTACATGTCTAGCGTTATTGTTCAAGAGAACCTGATCAGGCCTCTCAGCTACTTGCAGCACATTAATCAACTTATTAAAAGTTGTAATTCTTTTGTTATCATACTCGAGCCTATACTGGTTTGCTAGTATAAGTGAATAGAGTTTTTTGTATCATATCATCTTCCGTGATTTGCTTTCCACGGAAGGTAAGACGTTCTTTTAAGAGCAATATGTCCTTGTTGAATTCATTGACCCTTTTATAGTCAAGTAAGAAGATTCCATTCCACTAAACGGTCAGTTCTGGAATCAAAGTGTCATGAGGGCATCCCACAGTTCTTTGGGTGTCTTCAACTGAAGGTACTCCCAGCGTAAACTTGGGTCAATATGACGCCGCAAAAACATTAGGGCATTGGCTTTAATTTTATCAGATGGTTCTTTGTCTGTTGGATCGGTGGATGGTATGATCGTGGATGTAAAATTCTTTCCCATTAAAGTAGTTTCCACATCATAAACTTAATGGTGGTACTCAATTCCTTCTGAGTCCAATATCTGAATTCAGGACGAGTTGGTTCAACCATCTGTAATAAAACAAGATTGGAGATATATGAAATACGTATTGTAATGATCTCTAATATTTTTTTTGTTCAAGAACATGAATTAGATTTCAAGATCATAGGACATATCACGTTTTTCGATGCTTTGTGAAATTACTTTTATCACATGACAAGTTTATACTATTTTGTATTGCTCATGAATTTTTATTATCACAAGAATATGCACATATGTATTATTAATAAATAAATAATATCGCAGTATGATGCATTTCTTAAAACAGGGAAAAAACAGTTATATAAAAAAAATTCAAAGATGTTCAAATATTGGGTGCAGCAGAACGGTCATAGCAATCAAACATATATGCCCCAACCTGGTTTCGAAACTAGCCAAGT
>BMAC01000830.1:419642-434130 GCA_014905375.1 Phtheirospermum japonicum | reverse complement strand
TTATTAAAAACGGGGTGCACAAAAGTTTGAGTCAAAATTTTGGCGCCGTTGCCGGGGTGTTAACGAGTAGGAATTAAAGATGTTTTTCGTTTTATTTTCTGTTTAATTCTTTATTTTATTTGCTTTTACTTGGTTTTTGCCATTTGGTGCGTTGACGTGTTGTTGAGTTTATGCAAGGAAGGCGATCACTTCAACGCGATCTTGTGCCATTCATCGACAACATTCACCGTTCAAATCCGCCAAGACCAAGACCCGTTCTTATTCCCGAGGACAATTCCTTGATAGCAACCGATTTTGCTTGCGATCAAATTCCCAGTATCATGTTAGGAGGACATTCAATTCGAAACGGCGATTCACCACCGAGATCACCACCACGCCCCATTCGAGCTGGGTATGGTAGTGAACCAAACAAGTCACACTCTACTAGACGCGACGAAAGGAGAAACGAAGGAGTTAACCAGCAGAACAACATAGTCAATCACCCGCTCAACATGGAGAATTTGAGGCAAAACGAAGAGATGAACGATAATGTCATGCGTCAGCACAACGTAGAGAAAGTGGCCTTTAGGAATGAGGATGTTTGACAGCAAAACGCCTATGTTAACAATCAGAGGCACGTGAACGAGTGGTTGGAAAATCAAGATCTTGGTTACGAGCAAAATAATTTCGGCAGGAGATACGAGCGCGAGCACCATTACGCGCATAACGACCACTATGAGAGACCATATGACCAAGTTCGAGAACCAAGGGGAGATCGAGCACTTAGACAGCGCGATTTGGCACGTCCAAAGGTTGTACCCTTTAGGTCCGCCATTGTTCTTGGACCTACCGCAAGGGCAGTCGAGATCAAACCGCATCAACTCAACCTACTCCCAACCTTTCATGGGAATGCGCATGAAGACCCCTTGGCATTTTTAAATTATTTCGTTGATGAAGTTGGCCGATTCGTAGTTCATGGCCTTCATCAAGAAGAAGTGCAGATGATTTGCTTCCCGTACAGCTTGAAGGACAAGGCGAAGTCATGGCTACTGTCCTTAGAGCCTGGTTCATTAACCGACTGGGATATGATTAGCGAGAAGTTCCTAAACCAATATTATTCAGCCCAAATAACGGGGCATCTTCAGAGGCAAATTGCTACTTTCGAGCAGTTAGAAGGAGAGTTATTTCACGAAACGTGGGAGCGCTACAAAATACTTTTGCAAGCTTGCCCCCACCACAACTATTCTCCGGAGATGACTAACCAGTTCTTTTTCGATGGATTATTGGACCATGGGAAACGAGAGGTAGAGATAGCAATGGGAGGAGATTTTGGAGATTTGACAGCACACGAGGCAAGACAAGTGTTAGAGAAGCAGAGCGAAAAGTCTAGACAAACCAATTCTCGGCCTCGTAAGATGAGAGTTAACGAAGTTTCCATTCCTAATCCCGATTTAGATGATGGCAAGTTAGTTAAAGCGAAATGTGAGGAGATTTTCGATGAGAAATTAGCTGCTTGGAAAGCCGAGCAAGCTAGCAAGGCCGCTGCACAGAAAATGACTGCAAATTGCAACCAGTGTGGATCCCTCCAGCATTTAGCAGACGCATGTCCTAACAACAGTGAGCAGCAAGAGGAGGTAAACGCGATCCAAAGCTATTCAAATCAAAAGAAGTACACACCACAACGTGACAATTCTCTTTTCAAGTGGGGTCCGGGCAATCCAAATCATATGCCGCCCGACCCACAATTTCCCCCACCGCATTATGCTCAAGTACCAATCCCACCGGTACAAAATAACTTTCATACACAAGGGCAGACGTCAAGTGCAAGCCAACCGAACGATCAGCTGTTGGTTTGGCAGCAGAATCAAGTGGCTGAGACAATCAGTAATAGAGAAGGGCTTACAAAAGCAAATGCAAAGATAGATGAACTCTCAAAGAAGGTGAGCGGAATAGACCAACTTTCCGGCATTGTGCATGATCTAGCTAAAAACATGGATAGAATGGAGAGAACTATGGGACAAATAGCAACTGATATTGCTAGATCAAATAAGGAGAAAGACAAGTTACCAAGCCAGCCGGAGCAAGCATCGYCAATTCATGTCCTTCGRAGTGGGAAGAAGATCGACAATGGCATAGAGAACCAAGATGAGGAGCTTGTTCCTAAACCAGTGGACAAGCTACATAAATCCGCCAATAGATATGTTCCTAGTTCTATTCAAGGGAAGATTCCAAGCGACACCTCTGGCATCGATGAACCGCCACAACCGAAATAAACAACGATGCAGTATAAGGATGTTGTTCCTTTTCCGAGCCGATTACGTCCAGCAAAGGAGAACAAGAAATTCATGGAGCTGTACAATCTCTTGAAGAATGTGAATATAAACCTGCCACTTTTAGAAGTAATCAAGACGATGCCCGCCTACGTCAAGTTTTTTAAGGAACTTGCCTCGCGAGAGAGACGTTTGGCGATAACTCAATACATTCCGTTACCGAAGGAAGTTAGCGCAATTTTCAAGAAACCGTTACCACCTAAGGAACGCGATCCTGGCAGTTTTTGCATAATGATTTCACTAGCTAATGGGAAGAAGGCAGTAGGTATGTTGGATCTTGGAGCGGGCGTTAATCTAATGCCGTATTCGCTTTATCAAGATTTTGATCTTAGACCCCTCAAGCCGACAACCATGCGCCTACAATTGGCTGACCGCTCGACTTGACGACCCTTGGGCGTAGTCGAAGATGTTTTAGTGCAAGTTGGAGAGCTCGTAATTCCGGTAGATTTTGTGGTTATGGACATTGGTGAAGTTCCGACTGAGGACAACGAGCACACCATTTTATTAGGGCGACCATTCATGGAAACTTCCCACACTCTTATTGATGTTCATAAGGGGAGAATGACGATGACCGTTTTGGGCGAAACAGTGATCTTTTATCTGAAAGATATTCACAACACTCCCTCTCCTATTATGCAAGAGGAAGATTCATTCATTGATCCCGTTGCATCATGCGTTAACGAATTACGAGAGATCGCGACTTTGAGTAAGTTAGGCGACGGATACGACGTCGGAGTTTCTATCAAGGGAAGGAACGAGCAAATCAATTCGTGTAAAGATTACGAGTCATCTGATCATATGCACTTAAGTGGAGAAGAATTGATCGAGTTGTTTGGAATAGACATACGCGACATCGTGGCAGAATTCGGAGGCAATTTTGATGAGGAGTGTTCGCACAAATTCGAGCAAAAGGTGGAGTCGAAACCACCAATAATTCGTTCAAGGCACGATTTCCTCGACCATAGCAAAAAATTCACTTTCAAAAAGAACACGGGCGAGGAGTGTTTAGGAAATTGGGCAAAGGAGATAAATAAATCAAGAAAGGTTCGAACAAGTGAAGTCAAGAACTTGCAATTCGAGGTTGGAGAATTAGTCTTGTATAATAACGAACGTAAGTACGACCCAGCCGATTTTGGAGCTTCATGGAGCGGACCATTCTCGATTAAAGAATTTGATGAGTACGGCGTAGCCACGTTGTACGATGAGATTGGCAAATGGTCCTTTCAAGCTCATAAGTATAGATTGAAGCTTTATCATGACAGACGGGGTAAAAATAGCAATCGCAAGATGGTGGAGTTTGGAGATCCACCGTACGTTGAAAGATAAACGAGCAAGACAGCGTCGAGCAAGCGACGTTAAAATTTGCGCTTCTCGGGAGGCAACCCGAGCGTTATGTATCCTTTTGTATTTTATTTTTTTATTTATTTATTGTTTTATTTTGGTTTTCAGTTGTTTAGAACAGATGGAAGAACTCGGACGAGGAGAATTGAACGAACGAGCGAAGGAAAAGTCGCCCAAAAATCACTCTGTTGCGTCGACTGACGCAACGTCCACGCAGCGTCGACGCAAGTGGCCTGGAATTTTGTCTTCTGTTGCGTCAACTGACGCAGCGTCGACGCAGCGTTGACGCAAGTGGCCCAGAATTTTGTCTTCTGTTGCGTCGACTGACGCAGCATCGACTGACGCAGCATCGACGCTCGGTATCAGGAGAATGGCCTTCTGTCGCGTCGACTGATGCGGCGTCGACGCGACCCGCGGACCGGCCCAGAATGTGTTTTAAATCGGATTTTTGGCCCACGACCCGACCCGTGACCATCTTGACCCGCGGGATTGGTCTGAAAATCTGTTTAAAAACAGATTCTTCTCCCTTTTTAATCACTTTTCTTCCTTTCAAAAATTCTTATCCTCCTTTCTCTTTTGCAATATTTGTTTTTTCAAAATTTTCTAGGAATTTAAGCACTACAATCCCCCAACCCCAGAATTCCTATTACAAAATTTGGTGTCCAAGGAGCCTTCCGAAAACGGGCTACAAAGGTTGAGGTAATTTCGGGCAATTCCGGGCAATTCTTGCATTTTTGCGTTAAATTGACGAGGTACTTCACTTGAAACTATCTTGGGATCATATTTTTGTTGTTGTTGGTTGTGTGGGAAGTTTTTGGTGCAAGGTTTGTTGAAATTCTTAGTTGATTGAACACGCACGCCAAGTGTTCGACAAAATTCCCCAAAGAACAAAGAGTCTTATTTTTCAAGGTTTTTCACCCCCGTTCAATTTCGTATTGTGTGATAATGTCTCGATCGGGTAAACGTAAGGATATCTCGGGGAAATACAACGCACCGTTCCCAATTTTCGACAAAAAGTAAGGAGACATGTTCAAAAATATTAGAAAATGGGGATTTGCTACGCACCGGACTTTGAACGTCCAAGGGATTGCGGATGAGGCCTCGAATGGGTCGGATCACCACACCGACCTCTCACGGTATGTAAATGGCCTCGGGTGTGGGTACTTTGCCCAAATGCATTTGCCCGGTTTTCGAGAACTCATGCTCGAGTTTTTCTCGACTTTGGCAATTCGGAACGACGAGACGTTCTCTTGTCGGCTAGGAGGGAATGATGTGGTTGTCGACGAGGAGATTTTTGGCAACATTTTCAGTTTCCCGACCGTAAGGGACCACCCGGTTGGAGTTCAAGGCTTCAATTTAGCCTCTTTTTGGGGAATGATTACCGGGGGAAACACGGGGGATTGTAAGAGGTTTCCTTGCTCGAGGATTCAAGACGACGCACTCTATGTTGCCTACAAGATTCTCGCGCACATCATTCTATGCAAGAATGAGGCCACTTACGCGACTAAAGCCGAGCTTTATGTTCTTCAATGCCTCGTTGATGGTCGTCAAGTCCGGTTGTATCCGTTAATTTTACAAGGGTTCTATAATGTCACCAAGGGTACTCCGGGGAGCAAGTCGCCACTTATCTCTTTTGCGCCATACATTACCGGCCTCGCCCATCACTTCGGGTTCGATCCGGCCGGAAGCGAACTTAGCTCGCTTGGGACCTCTTCACTACCACTCGCGCGTGCGCCGGCACCCCGAGTGAGGTCGTCGACTAGAGGAGGATCTTCGTCTTGACTACACGACGAAGATGATGATGGCGAAGAGGACATGGAGCAAGCCCGCCGTTCTACATCGGGCCCGAGTCCCGATTGGGGGCAATTTTTCGAGGAAAACCGAGCATTTCAAGTGAAGATGTTCGATAAGCTTCAAATCATCGACGAGAAGATCGACACAAATCACGAGAAGAACTGTCGTAGTTTGAAGAAGATGCGTGCTCGCATCTCGAAGCTCGAGGAGCGTTTCGAGGCGGCATACCCCACACCGAGCATGGATGTCGACGAGAACCACAACGAGGATGATGAGTCCCGCGAGTTCTAAACTCGTTCTTTCTTTTTTTTTTTTAAATATATAAAAAAAATGAAAAATATAAAAATCGAAAAAAATATTGTTATTTTCTGTGTTTTTGTGTGTTTTATTTTTCTTTTAGAGCAATTCGTATCACGAACGTTGAAGAAGTGGCCAATTACACAAATCACGAATAGCGGCTCGACTATTATTATTTTAGGGATGTTTTCTTTTTCCTTCCTCTTTTTGATTTTTTTTGATGTATTTGTGGCAATCCGGAGATTGCCCGGATTTTTAGAGAGGGGGGTGGTCGAGTGTGGTTTGTATTAATTAATTGTGTAATTTTATTTGAGATTTGGCCTGTAATAATTATATTTCTTAAACGTGATTAATTGCTATTTCTACGCTTAATTGTGTTTGTATGGCATGCCTGTCGAAGTTGACTAAGTATGATTATTTGTTTTCGTCTTTGAGCGTGCATAAGTGCATAATTTTTCATAATTTATTTATTATATTGTAAAATGGTGCTTGGACGCAATCGATTTTGCAAAACCTTAAAAGCAGCGTCAGTTCAAGAATTTTCATGCAAAAGAAAAGCCAGCGAGTAGCCTGAGTGTTTATCATCATTGCATGCACGTAAATAAGTTTCAGTCTTGATATCTCTTTGAAACCGCTGTGTGTAGTCGACTTTGAAAATGAAGTTAAGGCGCATATAAAACCTTATTCCGGCCATATCCATATATTTTTAGCCACTATAAATTCTGAATGAGCCTATCATAGCCAAATATCCATGCCTATAGCCATGAGTGTTTTTGAGACGACCCCTACAACCCATTAACAGCGTGGGGTAGGAGTTCGTATTTTTATTGGTTATTTGAGTTTTGGGAATTTTTATTAGGAATTTGTTATTTTTAATTAAGGACCACCATTCGAAAAATAAAAAAAAATAAAAATAAATAATAAAAAGAGAGAAACCCCATAAAAAGAATAAACGGGGAAGAAATAAAAAAATAATAATTAAAAAAAAGAAAGAAAAGAAAAAGAAGGATGGTGGGTCTTGTGTTATTAATTGCCTACGCTCTTGTTAAAGCTTGAATTTAATTGTTTATTTTATGAAGCCCTATGTTTAGAAGGCAAGAGTTGTGTAAGAAGCATGTTATAAGCTTCAATTGCGCTTAAGTGGTTTGAGCTTATAGTCGYTTTTACGGTTTGCGAGTTGAGGAATAGCCTATATTTTAAAAGGCTACGTTATGAGAGTTGAGTGAGGTTTTTATTTTTGAGCGAGTTGAAGAAATTTGCTTCTCGATTAGATTAGGTTGAGTGAGCGATTAGCCACACGACTTATATATTCCATACCCGTCCAAAGAGCCTTACTTTACAACCCGTAAAGACCTTTTCTGATTCTTAGTTTAGACAGCACACTTAATTCGCGATTGAAAAGAGATTGATTTTCTGTGCTTATTTACTGTGCTTGTAAATTGCATGATTTGAGTGTATACACATCCCATGCAGAAAATACTTGAGTGCTTTTGAGCGTACTTATATATATTATCCTTTGTGAGGAAGCATGATTTTATTTTAAAGCGACAATGTGATAATAATCAAGTGTTTGACGTTGCGTGACTTGTACCTTTATTTTCAAAATTACGTATGTAGCATAACACGACTTTTTGCTTGAACTTATTTTCATTCTAGTTATACTTCGAAATTATCGTTTGTTCGAGGACGAACAAACCAATAAACCGTGGGGTAGTTGATTAGAGTAGATTTGTCCTTATTTTTATTAGCTTTTTAGTTCGTTTTTATATTTATTTTTGGTATAAGTTGGATGATTTAGGCGTAATTTTGTAATTTTATATTCCAACTTATTTTACCACTTTTTGGTCATAATTGATGCAATTAGGTGATGTTTCGTTTTTTTTCACCTTACAGCTAAGTAACCGGAAGAGTTTAGCACGTAAAAGACGAAGTTCGATGTTCAAGAATAGAAGAACAAGCTTTCCGGTGAAACGAGTAGCAAACGATCGAGAAACGGAGACCGACGCTCAGTCGCGTCGACTGACGCGACCATCGACGCGAGCCTTGTCAGCGAGTCATGGCTGCGTTAGTCGACGCTCCGTCGACGCAGTGCCGACGCTACGTTCTGAAGCGTCGATGTCGACGCACCAAGGTCGACGCAACGTCGACGCTAGCTGCTGAAGCGTCGATGTCGACGCACTCCGTCGACGCACCTGCCAGCCAACGCGCACACCTGCCGAGCGCTGCCGACCGAGCCTGCCGAGTTCCGCCGAGCACCTGCTCGCGTCAGTCGACGCTCCGCCGACGCGACGGCCCAGAATTCAGAAATTAGGGTTTCTTGTGCACCAAGACTCCTAATATCTATTTAAAACCTCATTTTTTTTGGATTTTAGGGGGAACGGAGTGTGTGCCACGAGAGAGACGACATCCTAAGGTATTCTTAGCATTCAATAACAAGAAATCCACGTCTCATAACAAGATTTGTAGACGCGAATCAAGGATCGAAGTTCTACGCGTCTGAAAACACCGATTTCGCGCTCGAGAATCCATCTTCGCCCAAGATCAGCGTTCAAACTCCGGAATAGCTGGAGCTTTTCATTGCTTTCCTTAGTTTCAATAAATTTTCTAAACTCTTAGATTATTTTCTAGTTAATCGCTAGATAAATTCTTAGTTAATTCTAGTTTTAATTAGTTTAATTGTTTCTTATGCTTGGATATTGGATATTGGTTAATTTAGTTTACTTATGCGATTTAGTTTATGCTTAGATAATGGTTCTTGAATTCGTATGATTCAATTGCTTAGCGATAGTTTCTTAAATTCATGCTTTAGAAACGTTAATTAGCTTTTAATCTTCGTAGCTTTAATTTAGTTATTGCTCTTAGTTGATAATTTAGAATAATTATTTTAATTAGCTTCAGTTTACAATTAGTTCGTAATTGATAATCTAGATTAAAGTAATTAGTTTAATTAAGTTCTATTTTAATTATCGTTTTAGTTTCTAATGATCGAATCAATCCATTTAAAACCCCAAATGTATATGTATGTTATTCGTAATTGAGAAAAAACATCTGAAAGACCGAACAGTTGTTTCCTTGAGAGATACGACTCGAGTCAAACTCATCACCCTACAGTTACCTCGTACACTTGCGAGCAAACTGATGTGCTTTAAAATTAATTATTAAAAACGGGGTGCACAAAAGTTTGAGTCAAAATTTTGGCGCCGTTGCCGGGGTGTTAACGAGTAGGAATTAAAGATGTTTTTCGTTTTATCCCAGAATTGCAATACGATGAACAACGGATATTTGGTGAGTTTATCAGTTCTTTCTCTCAGCGTAGAAATAATTCTATTTTTTGATGTGTTTATGCAAAATTGATGATATGAATTGATCGATGTTTTCATATTAATATTTAAAAAAAATCTATTAACAAACAGTATTTTTTTACTAATTTCTTATACCAATTGTTTTAATGAGTAGGTCTTGAGTGATACCGGTCTCATAGGATGAGACCATATTTTACCATTTTGTAAGGTGATCCAGACCCAGGAAACAACCCAAAATAGGACTCAACCCCACTTCCCAAATCCGGACCAACTTGACCCAGAATTGCAACCCCACTTCAATTTTTCAAATTAGACGGAAAAATAGTAAAAAAAATCAGAAAAATCTGAAAATTTGCAAGTTGATGCGCAACAATAAGACGAACAATCGTACAACCCAGAAATTCAAAACGATGAACAACGGATATTTGGTGAATTTTTTCAATTTTTCAAATTGACCGGAATAGTAAAAAAAATCGAGAAAGCTGAAAATTTGCAGGTTGATGCGCAACAATAAGACGAACAATCGTAAAACCCAGAATTGCAATATGATGAACAACGGATATTTGGTGAATTTTTTTAATTTTTCAAATTGGCCGAAAAATAGTAAAAAAAAATGGAAAAATCTGAAAATTTGCAGGTTGATGCGCAATAATAAGACAAACAATCGTACATCCCAAAATTGCAATACGATGAACAACGAATATTTGGTGAATTTTTTCAATTTTTATTGGATATTTGGTGAATTTTTTTCAGTTTTTCAAACTGACCGAAAAAATAGTAAAAAAAATCTAAAAATTTGCATGTTGATGTTCAACAATAAGACGAAAAATCATACAGTCCAGAATTGCAATAAGATGAATAACGGATATTTGGTGAATTTTTTCAATTTTTTAAATTGTCCGGAAAAAAATCAAAAAAACCTGAAAGTTTGCAGGTTGATGCGCATTAATAAGATGAATAATCGTATTTCCCAGAATTGCAATACGATGAACAACGGATATTTGGTGAGTTTTTTCAATTTTTCTAGGATATTTAGTAATTTCTTCAATTTTCAAACTGGCCGAAAAAATAGTAAAAAAATCGGAAAAATCTAAAAATTTGCAGGTCGATGCTCAACAATAAGATGAACAATCATACATCCTAGAATTGCAATACGATAAACAACGGATATTTGGTAAATTTTTTAAAATTTTCAAATTGATGGAAAAATAGTAAAAAAAATCAAAAAATCTTAAAATTTGAAGATTGATGCGCAACAATAAGACGAACAATCGTACAGCCTATAATTTCAATATGATGAACAACGGATATTTGGTAAATTCTTTCAATTTTTTTGGGA
The DNA here is from genome assembly GCA_014905375.1 of Phtheirospermum japonicum. NCBI lineage: Eukaryota > Viridiplantae > Streptophyta > Magnoliopsida > Lamiales > Orobanchaceae > Phtheirospermum > Phtheirospermum japonicum. The sequence goes on along the minus strand of BMAC01000830.1, from coordinate 423,748 downwards.
TATTTGGTGAATTTTCTCAATTTTTCAAACTGACCGGAAAAATAGTAAAGAAAATCGAAAAAATTTGAGAATTTGCAAGTTGATGCGCAACAATAAGACGAACAATCGTACAGCCCAAAATTGCAATACGATGAACAATGGATATTTGGTGAGTTTTTTCAATTTTCTTGGGATATTTGGTGAATTTTTTTAATTTTTCAAATTGGCCGGAAAATATAAAAAATATCGAAAAAATCTAAAAATTTGCAGGTTAATGTGTAACAATAAGATGAACAATCGCACAGCCCAGAATTGTAATACGATGAACAACAAATATTTGGTGAATTTTTTTAGATTTTCAAACTGGCCGAAAATATAGTAAAACAAATCGGAAAAATCTAAAAGGTTGCAGGTTGATGCGTAACAATAAGATGAACAATTGTACAGCCCGAAATTACGATACGATAAACAAATGATATTTGGTGAATTTTTTTAGTTTTTCCGGGATATTTGGTAAATTTTTGAATTTTTCAAACTTGCCGGAAAAATAGTAAAAAAAATCGAAAAAATCGAAAAAATCTGAAAATTTGCAGGTTGATGTGCAACAATAAGATAAATAATCATACAGCCCAGAATTATAATACAATGAACAGCGGATAATTGGTGAATTTTTTCAATTTTCTGGGATATTTTGTGAGTTTTTTTAAAATTTCAAACTGGTCGGAAAAATAGTAAAAAAGATTGAAAAAATCTGAAAATCTTCAGGTTGATGTGCAACAATAAGAGGAACAATCATACTACCTCAAATTGCTATACGATGAACAACGGATATTTGGTGAGTTCTTTCAATTTTTATGGGATAAAAAACTAGAAAATAAATATCGAAAAACATTGTAATAATTTTACAATATTTTGCAACACTTTAACAATATTTTGTGATACTTAAACATTTTGAGTACAAAATATTACTTAAATATACTTTAATTTAAAGAAAAAAAGTTGTGATACTTTAACAAGCTTTCGTGATACTTTGACTATATTTTGTGATACTTAAACATATTGATTTAATTTTTTTGCTTAACTATGATTTAAAAAAGTATAGATATAAAATAGGAATTAGAAACTTTTGAATTGTAATACTTTAACAATATTTTGTAATACTTTAAATATATTTTGTGATACTATAATTACATATAATAACAAAACATAAAAATAATTAATACCATCATACGATACTTTAACTGTATTTTGTGATACTCTAATAACACTTTGTAATACTATAACTACATTTTGTGATACTTAAATATTTTGAGGTATAGTTTTTTCTTAACTATGCTTTAATTTAAAAGCAGGATAAAAATTTATGATACTTTAACAATGCTTTGTTATACTTTAATAATCTTTTGTGATACTAAAAGTATTGCAAATTTCAAGCAAAATTAAACATATTATATTTGTGATATTAAACTAGAAGTCATATATCATAAGGATGTGATACTTTAATTGTGGTTTGTGATACTGTAATAATCTTTTGTGATACTTTAATAACCAATTTCTAGAAAATAGATATACAAATAGAAATCAAGTATAAATATAATATATAGATGAATTATGTTTTCTAATACTATAGTTATATTTTGTGATACTTTAACAACACTTTGTAATACTTACTATAAAATATTTATAGACGTAGAAAATAAAATATAAATATAGATGAACTATGTTTTGTAATACTATAGTTATATTTTGTGATACTTTAACAACACTTTGTAATACTTACTATAAAATATATATGCACGTAAAGAAATTAAATATAAATATAGACGAACTATGTTTTGTAATACTATAGTTATATTTTGTGATACTTTAACAGCACTTTGTAATACTTACTATAATATATATATATATATATATATATATATATATACACGTAAAGAAATTAAATATAAATATATACTAACTATATTTTGTAATACTATAGGGCCGCGTTCACTTTTAGAGATGGGATGGGATATTTTTATCCCTCAGAGGGGTAATACTTGTAAAAATTGTGCTTATAGCATGAAAATGCATCTAAAAATACGATTTCTTATGTGTGTAAATTTATATAAAACTGCGAGTTACTGTGCTTTGATATTTACTAATTCTTTCATAGGATGAAAAATGTAATATGTTTATTTGGCTCGATTGTCCCGTGGAGGATAAATCTTTGTTTGTGGAAATTGATCATTTGCGCGACGAGTTACAGGCCACTAAACGCAAGTGTGGAAAGTACAAGGAATGTTCTAAGAAGGCTCTCCGATGTAGCATAATCGTATGGGTACTGTCCTCGATATTTTTCTTCTGTATCTCTTAAAGTAGATAATTTTGTGTCGTAGTTGACTTGGGTAATGGATGGGCTGTGCGGCTTAACTCGTTTTAGACCATTGAATTGAATATCGGCTGATATGGGTTCTTAACCAGAAATTTGTAGTGGAATGATTTTGGAATGTTTGATTTCTGTTCTCGTGTAATCTATTGTCATTGTTTCTTTTAGTGGAGCTTAGGCTATTTTGTGTCTAGATCCCGCATGATAATTATCGAACAATGTAGCTTTCGAAAAGGACATGTAACTATTTCTGAAGTGGCCAAAACAAGTGGTGTTGGACGTAATCTTGTTGCCTAGTAAAACCAATTGGAATATATTCTCTGCCCTAGCTGACGAAGCATATTCACAGTCATCACTAGTGTCAGTGGTCATACCATCACATGCATTTATCTTAATTCATATCATACGTACAGTTACACCGATTCGTTCTCATCAACGTTGCAGTCTATTTAAAGGGGGTGATTAGCACTACTTCTAACTTACCAATTTATTTATTGAGGTGTTCATTCAATATTTACTTATGGAGTCTATAAAAGGGCATCAGCTTCCGCATAAGCATACGGATCGGGAAGTGGAGGGCAGGAAATGTTAGATCTTGGGGCCTCGGACGGAGTGCGGACAGCTCTCGATATGTTAGTGGGGAGATTGGCTCTGATGGAGCAGCGCCTATCTGAGGTTGGACGGGAGCTCGACCTCGCACGGCGTGGGGCCGCTGGCGTAGCTGTATTATCGCCCACGAATTCTCGCAGGCAACAATCAGAGTACGCCCCAAGCTTGAAGAATGAAGAATAACTTGGGTAAATGTTAGTCCGTAGTGCTACAGTGTTTGGAAATTTCCCACATGTTTATGTACCACGGGTTTGTGTACCGTCCGCATTACTTTATTGTGTATTAGAAAAGATAGCAGGGATGCTGCCATCTATAATGTATCCCTATTTTCTTTGGTATTCATCATTGTGTGTCTTTTGTAATTAGTGGGGTGGGTCATCAACTTCCATCATGAGTGCTCGAACTGTCAAAGTAGTAATCCACAAACTTTTTGAAATTTTAAATAATTTTTTGGAAGGGAAAGCACTGACATGGACACAGAGGAAAGCAGTATAGGGAATATATTCCCTGGAGGCATTCATCAAAGTCATGTTCACTTTCCCAAAAAGAATAAAGTTATGTTTTAATATCATAAAGCATTGTAGTATATAAGTAACTTGTCCTAACACGGCTAATTCATGTTGTTTGAGAAACAACAAGCAATTTCTAGCAAACAATATACTCACTTCGAAAAAAAAGCCAGAAACCCGAGAACAAGAATTATAAATAAGATAACTACCTTCACAAGAAACAAAGGAAAGGAATATTCGTTGCGGTTATCAAAAATGTCACAAAATGAGCCAATGAGGCAAGAGTTGTTCTTGTACGACGAAGTATGGACTGAAGACGTCGACAAGTGTTTTATTTCACTTCTTAAGGATGCTCGTTCTGTTGGACTAGTGAAAAACGGGGATCCAAACGCAAGTGCTGTAGAGTTTTATAAGGGCGTAGTCCACGTGGAGATGCGTACCAAGTTCACGATCAGAGAGTATATGGACAAGTTGGCTTTCCTCAAGTTGCGGTTTTGGGTGTTTCGTGGTCTCCTTCGCAACCCCAATCTGCGTTACGTTGAGGAAACTGGGGATATGAGGGGATCCCGGCATGTTTGGCAGGAGGCTATTGAGGTATTCCACCAAACTCACCCCCCCCCCCCAATAACACCACGACTTTA
>BMAC01000830.1:390992-404078 GCA_014905375.1 Phtheirospermum japonicum | reverse complement strand
TCTTGTTTGGGATAAACTCATCGATTGGGTATCTCCTGATGCTGGCGATTATGTCTTTCAACAGCGGCATTTTTGTGGCGGTGGTGGTCGGTTAACCCTACCCTCAGGAGAGAGGAAAACGAAGAAGGAGCGAAATATCTTAGGCTGCGTTTGGATCGACGGATTTGGATTTGACTGGGAATTTGAAATGAATGGATTTAAACTACCTTGGATTTGAAATACCTTAAATTTCAAATTACTTGTTTGGATATATAGGTATTTGAAATACCTAAATTTCAAATCACTTGTTTGGATATATATGGATTTGAAAAGAGAATTTCAAATCCATACATTTATATAAAATAAAATAAAAACAAAAAAAATGGCTGCTTGGGAATTGGGAACAGAATAAACATCACCAGAATTTAAAAAAAAAAATTGGTGTTTTGCACAGCAAGAAAATAAAAAAGAAAAAAACAAAGGCTTTTGTAAGCTATAGAAAAACAATATAAGCTTCTACAAATACAAACAGATTAATCCCTTTGGTGTTATTCAAATCTCTCTTCAGATTGTGCCAAAACCAACACAAGAAAGAATCCAAAACACAAACCCACAATAAATTTATACTAAATTAAAAAAGGCACTTTTTGAATCCTAAAGAAACGAAAGCTTATTCAAATTGTTTCTGGAAAAGAGAATTTCAAATTCATGTAAAAATCAAACATGGATGTATATTATATATGTTAAATAAAATAAAATAAAATAAAAATAAAAATTTATGGACAAGGACAAGACATAAATTAAAGTTGATGAATAAATTCTAATTTAAATCAGGAAACAGACGATATTCAAAATCCAAGAAACTAATAATCAACACAAAATATTCAACCAACTCAAACCAGTTTAGAACCAACCTACTGATAGTCTGAAAACTTTAATAAATCTTCTACATCAAGTTCTAAACAAAAGCTTAACACAACACTCGAGAGTTAATAAGAAAAGATATTCACTCTTTTTTCTTTTCATCCGGAAGAGCTTTCAACAAATTAAATTCTTCAACATCACCATTCATCAACTTTCGGACAACTTTGAAAACTTCGTCGGTAGTAAGTCCAGGCACCATCGAGACAACATCATGTATTTCAACASCACTTGGTTTCTCTRGACTCTTTCTCTTACTCGCTACAAACTCTTCAAATGAAGTAGCTATAACACTGACCGCTTCTGCCAAAGAATCTTTTTTCGGTCTTTTCTTTTTGTTTTGCATAGAATTTGTTGAGCTTGATGGCTGTGCTCTTGGTCTTTGTCCTGACAAGGGAGACGAATTTACTTCATTTTCATCTCCCTCGACCATTAGTTCGGCACCTTCTTCAAACGTCTCAGCACCTTGGCCAGTTGCTCTATCTTTTCCACACAAAAGAACGATGTTATCCCATTGTTCTATCATTTTATTTTGCATACCTTTTGCATCTGGATGTGACTACATACATAACAAAGCAAAAAATTATTAATCATGCAACATAGTATTAGATCAATAAGAGGGCTCCATTATTGCCCAACAAGTTAAAATGTCCTTGTGGCTAGATCTCACTGGCCACTGCCTTTAGCAAAGAAACATGGACTTTGATCAATAATGGTCAGAAAAGTAGCTAATAAAACCTCAGAAGACCACATACTTATTACCAATAATAACTAAATAAAATCAGAATATGCCTCATTATCTAAGTTCCATTAGTCTGCCTCCATGTTATCTAATAAAACCTTATTTTCAGTTCTTTATTTTAGCAGAAAATTAATATAAACCAATAGCTACAGTTGCATATTAATGCATGCTTGCTTGTACAAGTACAAACCTACCATAAACATTTTCCTTTGTAGAGTAGTGCAAGTTTGTTTCAAGACCAATAATATTGTTAGTCCAACTGCTAATTCTATCTTTTTCTAGGACTGAAAAATCAAAACTAATCATCAGCAATAGTATGGTTATCTAGCCAGTTGTGCTATGGAGGATACCCCAACTACACCCCACTCCACCCTCAAAGCTCCAAAAAAAAAATTCAATTTATTTTTTATTTTTAAAAATATACAAATTAGTTAGGCCAAAAAAATTGAATGTTCTTCCCATTAGTTATTTTCTATGGTGTTTAAATCTTTATAGCCGTATTTGTGTACTTGCGCAGGCTTGTGATATCAAGGACCCAAAGCAGAATATAAAGTGGACAGTCCGAAGAAAGTAATAAATCCGAAGAGCAATCGACTTTCGTTCTTTAAGAATCCATCCAAACTCACGCATACCATTAACAAAAAACAAAAGAAAAAATATATATTGATCGCCTTACCTCAACATAAGCAGCCCACGAGCTCCATTCATCTGACGTGACAACAATCATCTTTCGTTCTTCATCCCACGACAAACCACTTTGCTTCGTTTGAACATCTGATATAACATTAAAGCACTTCTTCCAATATTTTAGTCTATTTTTTTATGTTATCTTTAGTCAAATTAAGGTGCAACTTTTTGTTCAAATATATCACAGCAGCTTGCAAAGCTTGGGGCTTCCAAGTATCCCCATCACATTTGTTTCCTTGAATCATTTGGTCGGCTAACACATTTGCTAAATGACCGTCCATCTCTTTATTCCAAGACACATATGATTGTTTCTTGTATTTGACTGCTGTATAAATATTAAGGAGAATATTACAAGTCATTTACTAAAAAATATCAAACTTAAACTACTAACAGTCAAAAAGACATCAACAAAAGTATCCAACCTAAAAATAAGGATGACACAAAAGTATCCAACCTAAAATATTAAAAGAGGTAGAAGAAGTAGGTTAGCAATAGACCAGTATTTACAAGTGTTAGGACAAACATAAAGAGATGAGAAGATAAAGAGCCAATGTGGTAAATTTTGTTTCTGGTGAAATGGGGTTTTATTTTTTCTAAAATCTTAAAAAGTAGGTTGGCTTTTGCACACTCCAGTTTTTTTTTTTGTTTTTTTTTAGATATCAAAATTAAATTACTAGCACCAACAGAAAATATGAAATGTTCAAAAAAATATACCATCATTGTGGCCAGTAGCTGAAGAATCTTGAGTAGAAAATGCACCAATAGATGCTTGTGAGTCACCAATCCCAAATCTAACTTTGCTTGAAGTTGCTGCTCCCCTTTTCATGTTGTTAGTTTAGCTATTTATGCTCAATACAAATCAAAGAAACCAAGATATTGAAAAGCAGGCAGACAGAAACACCAACTTTCTGGTTGCAACCTTTAATTTTATTTTTTTTAATATTTTTGTTCAACAAGATTGTTCTTACGCTGAATTTTAAATTTTTGATGACTCAAAACTGACTCATGCTGCAACTTAAAGTCTATGAACAAAGCCTCATTCTTACAGTCTATGAAAATGTATTACTCCGAGTCACAAAATCGACATTCTGAAATAAATATATACTAATTACCAGATCATACATATCATTGTTAACAAATATACCCCAAAAAATTACCCAAAAAAATATTAAAATTAAAATTACCCCACCCACCCCACCTCCACCCCTACCCCCAAACCCAAGAAAAAATATATATGTAAGAATATATGTAATTAGCTGATCATATATTTGTAAGGTTGTAATTAGCTTATCATATATTTGTAAGGTTTTAGGGTTACAAGTCATCGATATATTTTTTTCACCTGGAAGTCCAAATTGGCTCACTTCAAATTCATAAGAAACACATAGTAAGAAAGAAAATATTTGAAAATTTATTGGATATTCATGAATTTGTTTAAGACTGTTGCCATTAAAGTCTTTAAGTCCAGTTTAGAATAAATATGCTTGTGCTTATTAAGGATCAGGCATGTCCTCTGGTGCATTATATTTAGGCTGTTTCAACCTGGGATAATTAATACATTGATTGTGGTTTTACACACACTCTTCTATTCAAGAATGGAACAGTAGGTTTACCATTTGATCAAACCCAAGCAAAAAGTCTTTATTTATTTCAACTTTTACTTGACATTTCACAATGAATATATCCATTAGCTCCCAGATCACTTATCATTATTTCAACTTTAACATATTGCACTTTATTTGTTAAAAAGAATCAAGCACATAATTTACATTGGCCGAGACCCAAAACCTTTTCACTTTCAAATCATAACCAACAAAAAAGGGGATAATTAAAAGTTAAAGCATAAAAAGAAAAAGAATAATGAAAATGTATTTTCAGTATCCAATCAACATTTCTCTCTTATCATATCTAATCCACTAATTTGCAACAAATAATACTTGGCTACATATTGATCATAAATTAACTACAAAATATTTGTTGCATTAAAATTTAAGATAAAATCTAGCTATTTCATAGTAAATTTATAGTTGAATTTAGAATGAAACTACTAAGAAATATTTGGTTTGCCAATCCTGGAATAGTCAGATATTCAGATATAAGCTTGGAAAAAATGGTTTATCCAAAAAAAAAAAAAGAAAGAAAAAAAGTGAAGTCAGGAAAATAGAACAAGGTGTAAGAAAAGAAACGTTTAAAATTGTAACTCTAGGCAAAGCTAGTCAGAAGTGATTTTCAGAAATGGAATGCAAATACTATAYAGTAAAGAAAACATTGTGCCTTTGTCTGCCAATATTCATCTACTGCTACTTATTTAATTGTCTTAATTTAGGTTAMCCCTAGCTCTCTTTTCTTTTCTTTTGATGCTTTGATTGAAAAAACATAATTTATAAGTGCAATTTAATTTTATTTACATATTAAATCTAAATAAATCAAAATGGTAAGAGGAAGTGTGGTGGTGAAGGTTCAGTGTGGCCATCTTCATCATCTAAGGACATGTTTGGATGCAGAAAAAAAGGGGTAAGAGGATCAGGAATTTCAGATTTCTTGGCCAAGGCCTATAATATAGTGAACGATCCAAACATGAACTCGGTCGTTTCGTGGAGTTTATCGGGCAATAGCTTAATTATTTGGGACCATATCAAATTCTCTGCAGAAATACTTCCCAAATTCTTCAAGCATAACAACTTATCAAGCTTTGTCTACCAGCTCAATAACTATGTAAGTATACATTTATGACTCTTTTTTTAAATAAAATATGTGTTAACTAATAAAATAACTCAGTTTAAAAGCAGACATTCTGAGAAATGAAATAAACTAACCAAAGCTGGAAATCGAGAAATAAAAAACCCAACAATCAGAAATGGAGTCACAAATCAAACAGTCTCAATTTCATTTTTTCTGGGTTTTGAACTTGTCAACTAGGGCACCAAAGTTAAAAAAAAAGCATATCAACAACCTGTGTAAAGAAACTAACCTTAGTCCGCCGCTCGCTTCTGATTTTCCTTCTCTGCCAACATATGGTGTGTTGAATTTGTAATTGCAGCCCTAATTTGAAGGTAAGAACACAAATTAGGTTAAAAATAACATAAATTGTAGAGGCGTTTGTGAGAGAGAAAGTGCGAAATGGAGAGAGAAAGAAGAACGAGAAGGAGCGGACAAGAAGGAGCGAGAGAGAGAAAGAAGAACGAGAAGGAGAAAGAGAGAGAGAGAGAGAGAGAGAGAGAAGCTTACCTCACAGTCCACAATCACTCGAGTCGGCGGGTAGAAGAGAAGGGTGCTTCGTGATAAGGATTTAAAATGACTAGGTTTAAGAGTGAATTCTAAATCCATTGAAAATAGGTTAAAACAAAATGAGCTGATTTAAAATCCCCATTTATTTTTTGTTAGCCAAACAGCTAAGATGGATTTGAACAATGGATTTTAAATCCATTGGGCCCAAATCCATCGATCCAAACGCACCCTAATATTCTTTGATTTCCAAGCGGGGCGAGTATATTGGTACGGGTGGGTTAATCGTTGGTGCGGGTTGGGCTAGTAGGTCAGTTTAAATTGGTGGGTTAAAAGTGGTCTCATAGTATGAGACCGGTTTCACCTAAGTATTGCCTTTTTTTAATTTATATTAATGCTAATTAATTACATGTTGCTAGATATTCTTACAAAATTTTAAAATTTTATTATTTTATTTGTTGTTTTCTAGTGTATTTTGTGAATTGTAATTTTTTAGTTGATATTATTGGATCTTATACTTTGTTTGTTAAGATTATAGATTAAGTTATATTTTTAGAAAAAAATAATTATATTTATATTAAAAATAACTCACAAAAAATATGTAATTATTTTAAATTTTAAAATAACGTGTTCAAGCTCACGTAATATACAACGCTATTTACGCTACACGATGTTGAGATCAAAATGCAACGCATCGCTCGATACGCATTTTAAAACACTAGCTTTTACCCATAATAATCTCTTTCTTTTTGTTTTATATCATTAACCTTCTTAACATCTGTCCAAAAATACTTTTATTTTATCCTTATCATTCTTCTCTTCATTCTTAAATTCCCCAAAAATGATTCGACATATGAACGTTGATTTTTATTCCTGATTATAATTTTTGATCCATGATCGATTTATGTGTATGATTGAATTGAGATGTGAAGATTTTGACATATAAACTTTGGTTTTGATTTGTGATTATAATTTTTGATCCATGATCGATTTATGTGTATGATTGAATTGGGATGTCAAGTGGAGTTTTATAAGCTACCGAAAATGAGTTGTGGTGATTGTTGAACCTTTCAAAGAGGCAAATGTTACTCTTCCACAGTATATGTATTTTATTTTTTATTTCATAAATTATATATGAAATAAACTTCCTTTATTTTTTTTGCTGATTTTTTTGCAGTCTTCGTTTGTGCATGTAGTTTTTTGTTTTGACAAGATTTTCTAAATTCTTGAAAATACACGATTGTACTGTGTAATCTAGAGTTTAATCCATAAATATCAAATAATTATTCAGATGAAATTGACATTTATTTAGATTTCATAATGGTTCGTAAATTACTTTTTAAAAAATTTTATTCTGCATTTGTTCCCCTTATATTCCCCACCAGGTTATAGTTTTTATTTTAATTCTTATCACATTCTGATTTCTGATTTCACAGGTTAGCTACCTAATTTGAAGGTGGAGCATATATTTATCTGATTTGTTGATATTATTTACAAGATGAATGCATGATACATTTGAGAACTTTGGGATTATTTGGATGGGTCTCAAATTATATTCTAATATGATATTACACATTTGGAGATACTCTATGTTTTCAACTTTGTTCTTTTTCAACTTATTTGAAATATATGGAATTTTCTTTATTATTTGCAAAATATAATTTTATATTGAATAAATTTTGTTATATATTTTATCAAATCTAACATATCCTTATCTTTATTTTTTATTAAAATCTTTCAAATAACATAGTTTTATAAATAAAAAAGTATATATTCTTCTCTATTTGTCTTTATTTTTCACAGTAAAATATTTATCTTTTTGCAATATTTTTTGGTATAGTATTAAAAAGATATTTTATTATACAATAGATAAATACTTCATTCCGCCCGCGTTTTTAATTTTTAGTAATTGCCAGCTTTATGTTGCAATGTTAATAGTAAAAGTAGAAAATAATTGAAAAAACTCTATTATGACAGACGATAGATATGTAAATATAGTGAATAATGTACTTTATAAAGAAATTTCGCGTTGTGTAAATTAAATAATGTGTTATTATTATTATTTATTTCCTTAAAACTTATGTATTTTTAATACAATAATATAGCGAATAATGTACTTTATAAAGAAATTTTGCGTTGTATAAATTAAATAATATATTTTTAATTATTATTTATTTTTCTTAAAATTTATGTATTCTTAATACACTCAATATTTTAATGTGCTTGTGTATATATATATATATTCTATATATACCCGTGTGGTCACACGGGTAATACGTTAGTGTAAACTAAAGGGAAAAAAACTTTTTGCCCCCCAAACTATTTCGATTTTTACAGTTTACCATACGAACTTTTTTTTGGGACAAACTGTCATCTGAACTTTGCGTGAATTGCAAGTTACCCCCTCAAGCCAGAAATTGAGTGGTTTTGTACATATCACCCGATTTGATCAATGGTACTTCGATCATATCACCTCATCTTGTAGCAGTCCACTCCGGCGCACGATAGATCCTCCCCTTCTTTCTTAGTCAACGGCCACTGGCCCCCAAAGCAGAACCCCATGACCACTGACGCGAAATACAAGGAATTGGGGACCCCGAACGCAATTAACAGGTGGCCGGGGCACGATAGCAGGAGGATTATGCTAAGCATCAACGGCCGCGGGAATTTGTACAGGGCTAGCAGAATCTCGAAGGCGAAGCTCGCGGACACTCGCTCGAGGTAATTCCATATGCTCACCAGCGACACGAACGTGGTGACACTCTTCGCCGAGTACCCTTGCGCTTTCCCGATTTGCCCTAAATTATCGATCGCCGTCAATGTCTCCCTAACCCTGAACGTGATGGCGGTGAATAAGATTATCATGTCGATGTTGCAGACAGCTTGGAGGATATTGTAGTCCTCGCCTCTCTCCGGCGGTTTTAGTACGTCCCGCCACCACGGGACCGACGGCAGAGCCGCCGCCGCCCGCGGCTCAGATTGATTGTTTGTTGTTTGTGTGTAATTTGATTTCAGAGCTTTGATTTGTTCTCTGAAGACGATTTCCAGCGGGGCGAAGAGTAGAATCAGGGTGACGCTGGAGCCGGATGCGTATTCGGCTCAGGTGAAAATGACGCCGTTTTGGAGGATCTAATCGTGCGTCAGAAATAAGGAATGATATGACTGAAGTACCCTTGATCAAACTGAATGATGTGTACAAAACCACTCAATTTCAGGTTCGAGGGGTAATTTGCAATTTGCGCAAAGTTCAGATGTCGTTTTGTCCCAAAAAAAAGTTCATATGGTAAACTGTAAAAATCGAAATAGTACGAAGTGAAAAATGTTCTTTTTCCTAAATTAAACAAAGATTGCCATAAGGCGCCCATTCTGTACTTCTATCTCAAGTCCAGGAGGTTCCACCCAAGATACACATACACTGCTAAAGTATCCATGGCGTCGCGCTTGAGTTCCAAAACAACGCCAAAATGTTATCTTTCTCATAAGAAAATCTCAAAAACCAGAGCCCTCCCTCAGTTTGATAGTTCCAAAAATTCTCAAGAAAATTTTAGAAATAGCGAGAGATTCAGGGTTGCCACAGGCCACTCACGAGCTACCGGTATTTATCTCTCTGACTGTCAATTAGTAAATTAGTCTTTTTTTTCTTAGCAATTGAGATGTAACACACGCGCTCTCTTTACATCAATGTGAAATTCTTCTTCTTCTTTTTTTTTTTTTTTTGGTAATTGGAACAGGCGAGGAAATAGCTAGCAGTGTTTATACAATCCTGACAATTGATCGTTGGGAGTCATTAAACTGCATGAAATACAAAACATCATCATTGAGGCCAGTTCACGGAAGGTTAGCTTTGAAATTCTTGGAATGGGTTGTGAAGCAGCCGGGTTTGGAGCTCCATCACATAACCCACTTGTACTGTATCACAACCCACATCCTTGTTAGAGCACGAATGTACGATTACGCCAAATCGATATTAAACCATTTGCATGAAACAGGTTTAGGACCAAATACTGTCTTTGATGCCCTTATGAATACCTATCCTCTCTGCAATTCAAACCCTGCTGTTTTTGACCTGTTACTAAGGGTTTATGTAAGAAACCGAGCCACTAACGATGCTGTAGAGACTTTTTGTTTGATGGGTTTTAGGGGTTTTAGGCCGTCGGTGTATACTTGTAATATGATTTTAGCGGCAATTGCAAAAAAGGGTCGTTTTGAGTCCGTGTGGTCGTTTTTCGGAGAAATTCTTGCGAAAGGTATTTGTCCGAACGTTGAAACGTTTAACATACTTTTAAACGTACTTTGTGCGGATGGGAATCTGAAAAAGGCGAGCTATTTACTTAGAAAAATGGAGGAGAGCGGTTATGCCCCTAACGTGGTGAGTTACAATACGGTGCTCAATTGGTGTTGCAAAAAGGGTAGATATAAAGAAGCTACTCAGATGTTGGATCACATGAGTTGCAGGGGCATCGAGGCGGATGTGTTTACGTATAATGTGCTTGTGGACGATTTATGTAAAAATAATAAAAGTGCAAAAGGATATTTACTCTTGAAAAAGATGCGCGAGAGAAAGGTAGTTCCAAATGAAGTCACCTATAATACGCTCATAAATGGATTTGTTAAAGAAGGGAAAATTGCGGTCGCGGGAAGAATTTATGATGAGATGTGTGAGGTTAATCTTTCGCCGAATTGTATCACTTATAATGTGTTGATTGATGGGCATTGTCGTTCAGGTAATTTTGTTGAAGCTTTTGGACTTGTGAATGATATGGAAGAAAAGGGTCTGAGGCCAAATGAGGTTACTTATGGAACTCTTTTGAATGGACTCTGCAAGCATGGGAAGTTAGATTCTGTAAAAAGTTTACTTGAGAAAATAAAGATGGACGGTGTTAATTTTAATTCTTTTATGTATACGATGCTAATGGATGGAGTGTGTAGTAACGGGATAATATCGGAAACTGTGAAGTTAGTTGATGAAATGTTTGAGAATAATATAAATCCCGACATTATTACGTATTCAGTTCTCGTGAATGGGTTTTGTCAAGCTGGGATGATTAATCGTGCAAAGGAAATACTTTGTAAAATATTTAGATCCGGGATCAGGCCGAATAAAATTGTATACTCTACGATAATTTGCAACTTATGCAGACTGGGAGATGTAAACGAAGCGATCAAGATTTATACGGCGATGCTTCGTAGTGGTGTTTTTGCAGATATTTTCATTTGTAACTTATTGGTGTCAACTCTTTGCAGAAATGGAAATTTGGTCGAGGCAGAGATTTTCATGCGTCACATCAGTAAAATCAGTCTTAGTCCAAATTCCGTTACCTTTGATGCTATTATTAGAGGCTATGGAAATGCGGGGGATGGGTTAAAAGCATTCGAGATGCTAGATGAAATGGTGAAACTTGGTTTTCGGCCGAGCTGTTACACTTACGGTAGTCTATTGAAAGGACTGTGCAAAGGAGGTTATCTAAAGGAGGCATTTCAATTCTTTGGCAAACTTCGGAAAATGCCTAATGCTATGGACATAGCCGTTTTCAATACAATGTTGGCTGAGATATGTAAATGTGGCGATTTCAAGTTACCTCTACTTATTTTGTCCGAGATGGTTCAGAATAATGTGTTTCCTGATAGTTATACATATGGTTGTCTAGTTTCTGGTTTATGTAGAAATCAAAGGGTTACTACTGCAATTCTCTTGTTGGAAAAGGGAACTTTTACTCGGAACCAGTTTATGTATTCCAGTATCATAAACGGGCTTGTCAAGATTGGCCAAGCACGAGCTGCAATTTATTTCTTCGATGATTTGTTATTGCGCGGTCTAAATCCTGATATAGTGACAATTAATTCAGTTATTGACGCGTGCTCGAGAGCTGGACAATTGGATAAGTTGAACGAAATCCTCTCGATGATGGACAATAGAAACTTATCCCCTAATTTGGTTACGTATAATATTCTCTTACACGGGCAATCGGCCCGAGAAAACATTTCCGGGTCCTGGAATTTATTCAAAACCATCTTGAGGAAAGGTTTTGTTCCCGATAAATTCACATGCCATTCTCTAATAATCGGGCTGTGCAAATCCGGCATGCTGGATATTGGGACCAAGTTCTTGAAAACGATGATTATGAACGGAAATTTCGTCGATCAGTTGACATTTGATATGCTAATAGAAATGTATAGTCAGAGAGGCGAAATGTCGAGAGCCTTCAGTTTGTTGAATATTATGAAGTCCGTTAAAATTCCACCTGGCGAAAACACTTTTGCTTCTCTTTTCAATGGGCTCAAAAGAAATTCGTGTTTTCAAGAATCCCACTTCTTACTTCATGAGATGCTGAAAAATGGTTTTGTCCCTAGCGAGAGACAATACAGCAGTTTGATAATGAACATGTTTAAAAACGGGAATATACAAGGTGCGTTTAAGCTAAAAGACGAGATGGAGGCTCTCAGTGTTGTTAGCTCGTGCCATGTGGCAGAGAGTGCAATGGTTAGAGGACTCGTGCAGAATGGGAAAACAGAGGAGGGATTATTTCTTCTTAAATGGATGTTGAGAAGGAATATTGTTCCAACCGTTCCGACTTTTACGGACGTAATTCATGTGCTCTGCAAAGAAGGTAAACTGTCTGAAGCTCTCGGTATTAAGGTTTTGATGGAAAAGCATGGAGCTCGGCCGGATGTTGTTACTTATAATGTTATAATAACTGCTCTCTGTCGAGAAGGTGATGTGGCTCGTGCGTTTGAGTTTTACGAGGAATTGGAAAAGAGGAATGTGTGTGCTAATACCACCACGTTTTCGATTCTTGGTAGTGTTATTTGTAATGAAAATGATTGTGTGAGGGGCAAAAGAATTTTGAATGACTTGGAGGAGAGAGGATTGGTCAGTGGGGATTCATCTGCTCAAGCTTGGAACGAAAGATTGAGTGAGGCTATGGCAAATATTGACCTCTTAAGGCGCAAATTGATGAATTCATATTCTGCTATATATGTTAAATTTTAGGGTTGATTACAAAACTTCGCCTGAGATTTAGTCGAATTACGAAAAGCTCAACTATCTTCCACAATTACAAATACCACCTTGAAAAAGAGGTGTTTGAATTAATTTTAGGTAGAAAATATAATGCAAAACAGAATTTGAGCCGGTTTTACTGTTTAACTCATTGAGTCCATAATAGAAACGAAGTTGTAAATAATAGAGCATTGAGCTACAATCAATAGAAGCTACTCGCAATAATAATAATTTAATCCAAAAACTTAGACCATAATAAGTGACGTTGATCTGTAGAATCTGCTGATAAGAGACAACAGACTTTTGCTCTTTGAGGAATTGTTTGACGTTGTGTTGTCTTGTTCAAGGGTTTGAGGAGCAACACGAGTTGAGCTTTTGGGTAGAAAAGTCACGGGACTATCATTCGATCATATGCCATTTTTCATTTATGGGTTGGGTTTTTATTGTTAGATGTTGAGGTTTGTTTTGGTCGAGGACAAGCAAAATGTTTGGTGTGAGGGAATTGGTTTGTAGTTTTTTTTTTTTTTTTTTT
>BMAC01000830.1:348810-390967 GCA_014905375.1 Phtheirospermum japonicum | reverse complement strand
AAAAAAAAAAAAAAGATGCAGAAAGAATAAATGACACTAGTCGGACTTGATAGTAATAGTCGATCTTTATTGCTCACTGTAAGAAAAAAACCTTGAATTGTTACAGGTTAGAGTTGAAGCTTTTGTCTCTTTCGGATGCACTTGTTAGTTTGGAATTTTCTGGATTTAATTCATGTATATTTTATATGAAGATGTTACTTTTTGTGTATTTCACGGTAGTGCCACTTGGATTTGCTCTTGCCGGAACATCAAGATTTTCTTCTCAATCTAAAAAGGTGCCAATGCAGGTGGTGTATTTTATTTTTATTTTTAATTTCAACAACAACAAATAATAAATATTTTGTCTGTGTTTTGTGTTTAGTTTGTTGTGTTTTACTGCTGTTTCGCACCGTTTAGTGTCTTGTCATTTTAATTTTCTAGTTTTTTCGTTTTGGTAAGGAATGCACAAATTTTGGAAAAGATACGTCAAAACTCCAATTTATACGCATAGAAGCGGTAGTCTTTGTATTTTTGACATAACTTTCTGGCCCGGCGATCGAGTAACTTGAGTCTTACGCCATTAGAAAGCTAAGAGAGAGATTCACAATGTTTATGATCACCACTTAATTAAATTCAGACGTTTGGAATGGTCAAAATCTGGTGAGACCGCTGGAATATCCAGTTGTGCCAGGCCTCGGTATTTTGGTAATAACTCGTTTACAATTCCGTTTTGTACGTATTTTTGTGCGTGGTTTACTTTGCATTTTGTTTACATTTCCGTTTGATTTGCGTGTTTATTTGTTGCATTATAATTAGAATTTTTGTGTATTTCGTTTAATCACTAGAAGTGTCGTTTTTGTCTTATTTCATTTAGTTTGTCTTGTTTGAAGGGTTTATTTAAATTTGCGATTAAATATCAAGAGACGAGTCACGACCGAAGAGCGAGAAGGTTGTGCTGGACATGGTGATCTTCATTTATAAATTTTATCGAACCCGTGGAGTCACACGCCCGAGCACCGTGCATTGAGTCATTTTTTCTCAGGTGTGACTTGTTCAAAAAGATTAACCTTAAGTTCAAGTCAAGTCAAGGCCTCTGAGGAATTCACACTTGACGTGCATGTGGATGCAATTAAAAAGGGTAATTATAATCATAATTAAATAGTGAAATATCAACGGTTTAGTTGGAAATGACCTAATTACAGGCTTTATGTTAAAGTGCTTCGTCACTTCTCTTTGGCGGATAGTGCGGGGTCAACGGCGGCTGCCAGGGAACCTTCTTAACATTGCTTAAGGCCGTAAATAAGGGGATGTTTGGATTGTTTCATCTTCTTGGCTGGGCTGTGATTTATTTATTAAATAATAAAAGGAGCAGCCTTGAGCTACGAAATTATGATATTTATTACTAACATAAAGCAGTCTTAATTCAACGTCTACAGTTTGTGTTTCTCTGTGTCGTTTGTCTATATAAACCATTGCTGAATTAATTCACTTAGAAACGTAAACCAAATCCACTTTTTGTTTTTTTCCCATACACGTGTGTGTGTATATATATAATCTCAAAAAAAAAAAGAAAAGAAAAGAAAAGAAAAGAAAGGGCTACGGAAGGAAAGAGAGAGATATGAGGACGGGAATAATGGAGGTGACGGTGGTGGGCGCTCGAGGTCTCAAAAACACTGAATTCTTTGGTATGTAAACTACACATATATATATATATATCGTTATTTATTTTTCTTCAATATATATGCTTCTTCTTCATCATATCCATAATTCACACGTGACTTGCAATGTTGACCCAGCCTCCCTCTAAATGTAATATCATTCGCTATTCTTTTAAGATACAGATTTTATATACACATTGAAGATAAGATAATCATGAGTTGGTGTATTTTGAATTGATCATGCACACGAATGGATGTACTTGAGACGATCGATAAATATGAAATCAGAAACTTTTATCATATGTGATGAATATAAAAGATGGGGTGATGAGTATATCAAAGTTGAGTTGGGTGATAACTACGAAAATATTAATAATTTTCATCACCTGGATCTTGATATAAATTGGCAATAATCACAATTTTACTCTTGACATATTTTATTAATTGAGAAACACCATCATCTACCCGATAGGTCGAGGATATATATTATGGTTATTTATGATTTATAAGATGTATTTGAATGTTCTGATTTAGATATTTAAAATATACATACAAGGGGAATTCTATGGCCAGGCACCCGTTATATATGTGTTATTAATATAACGGGTCTGATCGTAAATACTCCTAAAATTATGACAAGTGTCAATTAGGTTTTATTTTCTTTTTCATTTAATCATTTCTAATAGAATAAGAAAGTTTTTTATGTCTTTAATATCATAAAATTTAATTTTAATTATTAATTGAATTCAAAATTATAATATTAAAATATAAAATTCCATCATCACTTTAATAAATAAATTGTTTTATGCAAACTCCCAAAAAACTAATTTTTATAACTTTTGAACCCCCGCCACTTTGACCAAGAAATTTCAATAAACTAACCGAGATTTTTAATTTTTTTTTGTATTATGCAATAAATACATAAATAACAATTGTGATTTTTTTTTCTATTGTTATTGTATTACTAGCAATCTGCGATTCACAAAATATATATTAAAAAAAGTATTTTTCATAGTTACGATGCATAAAACAAATATAATTAAAATAATAAAAGATTTAAATATAAGAAAATCAAAATACAGACTATATTAAAAACATAATTTTATGATAAATAAAAGAATATAAATTAATTGAATTTAAAAATAAAAATTTAATATTAAAGCATTGCTTATCAAATCATATATATTATATCAATGTAGATATTATTTATTACCATTAAAAAATTATAAATTACTAAAGTGTTATGATTATAGTTTATAGGGTTATACTTATCTGAATTAATAACAAAATATGATAAATTATTTATAAATTATCAACATACTAATATGATTTTCATAATCTTCTATTTGGTTAATTCAGAAATTATTTACTAAATAAGTAAAAATAGAAAACAAACATAACATGTAAAAAAAATAATAATATAAATTTCAAATAACGATATTTTAAGACATAACACTATCCCATATATATATATATATATAATTGGGTTCAAATGAGAACCCCGTCATTATATATGAACCTAGGGACTAATCCTGGCCTTAGATCTAATATTGCACAGTACAATTATATGTCCATGTTCATTGTGCTTTTTACACATTACTGTAGTGCTAAAATCAGTCCAATTTTTTTAATTTAATTATATATATATATATATATATATATATATATATATATATATATATATATATTTTTACGTTTTAAAACATACAATATGTATCTTAAATTGTAGATCTTGAGAATGTGATTAATTTGATATATATTTCATTCAAAACGAATAAAATTTGAGTTTCATTTCAAATTTTTGAATTTGCAGTTTATAGACGAAATTCGCGATGCTTTTTGTATACAATCGTAGTGTTTTTTTTCTTAATCTATTGTGCTTTCTAAAGAACAATGTAGTGCTATTTGTAAACGTTGATATATGTCCAAAATACCTTTTTTAATTAATTAATGCATATTTTTACATTATTACCATGCTGACATGTCATGATCTCAACCATCAAGATTATCCAATCTAATGGTCAAGATGAGTCCCTAGGTTCACATATAATGACGGGTTCTCATTTGAACCCAACCCTATATATATATATATATATATATATATATATATATTATGTGGGATAACATATATTTGCATTTTTTTCATTAAAATAACGAAGATATTTGTATTTTATAAAATATATATTTGGACGCACTCATATATCTGTGGCATTGAGGTTGTAGAAGTTTGGATTTAAAAAAATTATGTATTTATTTTAAAAATACAATTTTTATTTAAAAATATTGCGTTAGATTTATTTTGATTATTAAGTTTCTCATTAACTACATATATACTATCAAACTAATATTAACAATAATTACAAATTACTTAAAAAGAACAAAAAATTATATATTTGGTTAGATTTATTTTGATTAATGAATTTTTCATTAGCTACATATTATGTTATCAAATTAATACAATAATTACAATACAATAAATAAAGCTAAATTTTATTAGTCG
The DNA here is from genome assembly GCA_014905375.1 of Phtheirospermum japonicum. NCBI lineage: Eukaryota > Viridiplantae > Streptophyta > Magnoliopsida > Lamiales > Orobanchaceae > Phtheirospermum > Phtheirospermum japonicum. Next base: position 386,830 of record BMAC01000830.1, on the reverse strand, counting down.
GGCACCCCTTATTCATAGTTTTTTTAAATTTATTTTATTAAATGCATGATTTTTCTTGTCATCGAAAAATTTTCTGGCCGGAGCGCGGTGGTAGGCTACCGGGCCTCCCTTATGCCCAATTAAAAATAAAAGTTGGAATATTTTTTCTGTGGCCGTAAAATTTTTTGGTTGTCATCGAGGTGCCGGACGGCACTGACAGCGATGATGTCAGACTGTTGGTCATTGTTCTAAGTTTGAAATTCTTTTCGGTGGCCCAAAATTTCTAAGACCGGCGAGATGGTTGCAGGTTGGCGGACAACACTGACAGCGATGGTGTTAGGCTATCAGATATTTTTACTTTTTTTTTGGAATTTATTTTCAAGTGGCCGGAAATTTTCTCGGTCAGCAAGGTGGCAGCAGGTCGCCAAATAATTTCTTTTAAGTTTAAAATATTTTTTCGGTGGCCGGAGAACTTATTGACGAGTTAACAGCATGCTACCGGACAGCACCAACACTGGCGATGTGAGGCTACCGAAAAATTTCCTTTTTTTTAGGTAAATTTTCTTTTCTGGTGGCCGAAAAAATTCTCGACCATTCTGCGGTCGGTGTCACTATTTATTATTATTATTATTATTATTATTATTATTATTATTATTATTATTATTATTATTATTATTATTAGTGGTAGTTGTAGTAGTAGTATACTATTATTCAAATTTTATATAAAAATAAATTAATAAAAAAATAATTTATATAATTTATTTTATTTTTATTATTTAATAGTTTGTTTTTTATTTATATTTTTAGATTTTAATTAAATAGTTAAGGTATATTTGGAGTTATATAATTAAAATATTATTTCTTAAATAAAAATATTATACCATAGATCCTTGTAATGATACATGAATGGGAGGGAGACTCAAGTTTGTGGCTAGTGCAACGGCGAAGCCATGGAAAACAGAAACACCCAAAGACACGGAGTTCTCGAAAATTAGGTGGAATACCAAAGAGCTTCTCAATGGATTAGAGACTTGGGAGATTTTCTTTGGGCATTCTATTAATAAGGTAGGTGGCCGTGGTAAAGGCGTAAGGCTAGAAGGATAAAGGCATCGGAGCATGATGGAGAAGAGTGAGGCCCATCTCCACAATATGAAGATGGAGATGCTCAGAGTACCCATTATGTTCGGGTGTGTGAGTTGGAAGCAAGAAAGGATATGAATTTAGTGGATGTAGTACAAACATCGAACTTGCAACGAAGAAGATAAAACTATGTATATTTGGTGGGGACGTGGATGAGCTGTCAGCACAAAGAGAGAATTGATGTGGGGCATCGCATGGCCTAATGCCCCTGATAGTCACAAAGTTGGCAGTTTCCGAGATATGAGCATGGGCCAAATGATGAGGACTGTTGGCTTTGATGTGAAAAACTAGGGCCTTGTTGATAGCATGTCCTGCCTTTTCTTCCATGAGAGTAATCGCAAGACGAAGAAAATTATTTCTTGTTCAATTCTTCAAGTTGAATTGTAGTTCCACGTGATTGAATTGCCTGGGAAAGTTCTTTGTAGGGTTCGTCAAGACCATTAAGAACTTAGATGACAAAGTCATTAGAGACAATGTAGGCACCCAACATCACGAGTTTATTGATGACGGATTGAATGTGATGCATGAACTCGGTTATAGTTTTGATGCCCTTAATCTGGTTAGCATATTGTAATAGAATAACAGCTTATTTTTTTCTTCAATAATACAAAAAAACAAAATGAACAATAGATGAAATAGGAGATTTTTTTTATTCAATTCATTTTTTAGTACATGTGAAATAAGATATCTGACTTGTATAAATTAAATATTTGATGGTGCAGGTAAAGTAGATCCATACGTTGTGATTCAATACAAAAACCAAGAGCAGAAGAGCGTCGCTTCTAGTCGACGAAAAGTTTCCAAATTTCAGATGCATTGTTGTCTGTGTCTTGGAGGTGAAATTTCCTTAAAGATGTTCACGAACTTAAGTCCCACATTAATTATGCGTATGTTGATGTTAGTGGTATATGCATGTAGGGCAAGGCACGAGTCCTGTGTGGGATGAGAAGTTCAAATTCAAAGTAGAGCTTCCAGGAGGGGACGACCAACACAAGCTCCTTCTCAAAATTATGGACCACGATAACTTTACTAATGATGACTATCTTGGCCTGTCCACGTAAGTATAGACATATATAATATTTCTACTATTAAATTCTCTTCAAGGGACTCACCCTACGTAAACTCTATGATGCTAATTTTGACTGTTTTAATTAGTATAAACAAATTCACAACTAGTTAGTACTATGTCACAGACTTAAATTTGGCACTAATGTTTCGTGCGGCCTTAGCTCCTTTCCGCCCCTCGCAGCTCGATGACACGAAAATAAGAAAAGATGGTGTTGTGGGTGAGGAAACGATGGAAAGAAAGCTTGTGGGAATGAACACTTTGGTATGAAGAAACTTGATTGCTTGAATGATTTCCTCGATTAAATTCGATTCGACTCGATGCTTACAAATGAGGAGTCTCCACCCCTATTTATACTACTTCTACCTCCTCATGTGGAATTCTCTAGAAAAACCTACAAGAATCTATGCTCCACCTCCTTAAATGGAGGGATATAGAACGTCCCACACAATTCTACACCTATGGTGGGCATGAATCTATATTTACATGATGAATCTAGAGAGTTCTACCACCCTCTAGGAAAAGCTATGTACAAGGCATAAACTAAGACATGTCCTAGAGGATTCTAGAACATTCCGGTCCCGTCTAGGGCCTCCCTAAGGTAAGTCCCGCATATAAGCCCCGTGTGTTGCTAGAATTGTCCCGAATCGGCCACATACTTCCGCAAGATTCTAGCAACTTCTATCAGGTTGGCCCGCCCACGAACCTTCCCAGCCCGAAGCTGCTCGGCCAATTTTCGTACCTTTCTGGAAGGTTCTGGGCCCTTCTCGCATGGTGCCGCCCTTGCACCATTTTTCCCATCATGTGCATGTCCCTTGTGCACATTGGGCCATGTTGGTCCCGGTATGGCCCGGTCCTCACGAGCGGGGCGTGACAACTAGCCTAAAAAAGTATTGTGTTTGAGTCTTCTCAACTCTGACATAACATGCATTTGAGAGCTAACCGACCATTCTTATATCAATGTTACTATCTAGTTCTATATGTCACTTTTTTTAATCTCATAATATATGCTGATTATACTCGTCATTATAAATCAAATTGCAGCATCTACTTGAAGGAGTTATTTGAACAAGGAATGGAGGATGGGAAGGCTGAGTTACGTACTCAAAAGTATAGGGTTGTTTCAAGCAATCAAGCATACCAGGGTGAAATTGAAGTAGGAATCATTTTCACCGCAAAGGTAAGTTTTCCCCAAATCTTTATATTATTAAATAGTTTCAAATGAAATACTGAGTTGGTACAAAATATATGGAGAGGAACACTACCAACATCAATTTCTTCTGGATAAGAAATTTATATTGTTAATAGTTCTATAGTATATATATTTTTATCTAATTAAAAACAATTATGCGATCCAGGGGAAAACTGAACAAGAAAATGGTGGATGGAAGGATAGTCAAAATTAGTTGTTGTGAGGCTCTCTAGTTGCTACAATTCCTTTGTATATGTTACTGCGATTGTTTGAAGACCCTAAGATTGTAAAACATGTAATATATGGATTTTTTTTTTAAATAATAATCTTGTTGTTGTGACTTGAGATATAATAAGAAATTGTTTTCTTCAAACATTCCACTTGCATCTGATAAAATTCATTTCCTTCTCAAATCTAACAATTTTGCATTTCTTTTTTGTTTTTTCTTCAAATAGATTTATGAAAGTTTCAAGTGAATCTAGTTTTACCCTAATAAAATCTATATGAGTATTTCTAGAAAAATCATCAACTATCACAAGAATGTTCGTCTTACCATTGTAACTCACTAGTACAACAGAGACATTATAGAACGGATTCTGTTGCGTTCTAAATACAGCCGTTTTAGAAAGTCTGACTTTCTTGAACAATTATTTTTTATCCGTTCTAGAAAATCAGACCTTCTAGAACGGTTATTTACCCGTTCTAAAAAGTTTTATACCTATTCTAAAAAGTCGTCTTTCCGGTCATTTATTCATCAAACCCGTTCTAGGAACAACTTTCTAAAACGGATTTTAAAAATCCGTTCTAAAAAGTCTATTTTCTAGAATGGATATTTAAAAATCCGTCTACAAATTCTATTTTCTAGAACGGATTTCAAAACATACTTTATAAAATATTTATCTTCCAGAATGGATTTCAAAACATACCTTTTAGAAAGTCTATTTTCTAGAACGAACTTCAAAACATACGTTCTAAAATGTTTATTTTCCAGAACAGATTTCAAAACTTACCTTCTAGAAAGTTTATTCTAGAAAGAATTTTAATTATCCGTTCTAAAAGATCCATTTTCTAGAAAGGATTTCAAAATATATTTTAATATTATGAATATATTAATTATATCACCAGAGAATACACCACAATTCAATAATAAATACTGATCATTCTTATTTTCCAGTCATCAAAAATCATTGTCAATTATCAACATTACACAATTTCAACTGATACAGAAAATCAGATACAAATAATAATAATAATAATAATAATAATAATAATAATAATAATAAGAAGAAGAAGAAGAAGAAGAAGAAGAAGAAGAAGAAGAAGAAGAAGAAGAAGAAGAAGAAGAAGAAACAAATGCTTATTCCAAGAGCAGTCTAGAAATGTTCATTGGTCACAACCATGGAGTTTAGTACATCAATCGCATCATCTTCTAAGTCCATCACGTCCATCTTCTCCCTGATGCATTGAAGAGCAGCTAAATCGGCACCAACATAACCATGCATGTCCTTAGCAATTCTTTCTAAATCAACCGGTAATACAAATAATCCAAAACCAAGTCAACATCTCAAACTCATCTAGTATGGTTTCAAGTCATTAAAAAATGAACCATATTTCCAACTTACAAGTCGTGATATACACCAGAACCAGGCCGTAACTAGATGGCAGAACCTGCTTCGACTTCATTGTCTTCTGCCTAACTTTGTAGATGAATCATGCAAAATATAGTGATTCTGTAGATAATTAATTTAATTCTTTGTAAGGTAAAATATAATGTGAGATGCTTGAAAAAATCAATACTGTAGATAATTAATAACCTTAATGTTGTCCATGTTAATGCAATGTCCAAGAAGTCGAGCAAGGATCAACGCCTAAATTTTTTGAGAGAATAAAAAAGAATATATCTCAATTACATACAAAAAATAAAGAATATATCTCAATTACATAATTATTACATTTTCACACATTTTCTTTGCACATGCAACGATGTCCATGGCCATCCTGCCTCTAACTAATAATAGTCGTAGATTATTATCACTTTTAAATCAAAAGGAATGCTTTTATGGAAATCTCTCATAAATTGGGAAGAGAAAGTGTACAGACCTTTCTATCTACATCCATCCCATTGAGATCGTCTCGTGGGTCTGAGATCAAATATGAATTTTAAGTTAGAACAATATGAAATTGTTTATCAAATAAATTAGAAAATGGCTTAATTACAAAAGCTACCCTGAATCTTAGTCTAATTACAAAAAAAAATATATCTTAAAGTTTTAAAAAAATGGGAGAAGAGGAGGCTATATAGTTAAAATTAGCAAAAAGCTTACCACTCAAACTTCCCATGATGTGAAAGATTGGGTCTCTAGATGAAATGATACGATTTATAGTTGAAATTACAGGAAGACCAACACCAACCTACAATGCGGATAACATACATTGAAATTTGACGGTCAATGTAGACAATTATAAAAACCAGGGATAAGGAATTAATTAAATAAATGGTCAGTAAATACATGCAACGATAAAGCAAATCTAAGTGTTCATCAGAAGTAAAATTGCTTGCAAGCTTGATCTTAGGCTTTGACCAATAGGCTGTTTTGAAGAGAAGCAATGCAACCTAATTGATGCTAATGAACAAAGAACCAAGACCTACAATTGACTTGTGTCTAATCCTTCGAGGCCGTGAGACCAACTTGACGTAATATTCCTGCACATTTAAAGGAAGAGCACTAACATACAAATCATTCATGGTCTCAAAGCTTGAAAGAAAAATCAAATAAGGTGACACAATATTAACATTGTTCATCCAACATTGAATATCCATATCAATGATAGAGGAAGATAATCCAGAGCCACGTTTCCAATAAATTAATCAAAAAAGAATAAATACATACTGAAAGAAGGAAAAAAAGATTCGGTTACCAATGAAGAAGTAAGAGGCTTCTTGTTTGCGAGCACCGCACAGCAATATATATTCACACTCGTTACGAAGCAACATATTATTTTTGTATTCTTGTTTTTGGGAGCTCACTGATAAAAGAAAAACAGATATAATGATACACACACTAATAAGAAGAGAGTTATTTTAATTACAAAAACCTTCCCTGAGGTTACCTTATTTACAGAGAAGAAGAACAACTATCTTTTAAAGCTACATATACCCACTTAACACACGTGTGCACACATATACATATATATATATATATATATATATATATATATATATACTTGATTCTATGAACAGATAAGCACAGAAACATCATCGATGTAAAGCGGTCGACCCTCTTTTTATTGTGTAATGGTGTTACTGAGATTGTCGGCCCTCATAAGCAAAATTCTTTGTCAATTGATTGATGGCATTGCACATTTTAAGTATGAGATATTAAGAACAAGTTATTTTGCATTTTTCATTTATTTGTGAATAAATATCATCTTTCGACATTTCTATATTCTATAAACAACATCTTTCGACTTTTGTAAATAAATTATTTTTCCGTTAGAAGCGGAATAAATAGAAAGTCCAGGACATCTTTCAACTTTTCTATCTCTTCGGTTATGCCAACATAATCCTTATCAATTTCACAATAATATTAAAACTAGAGTCATACTTGTTTACAAAACGTAAACGAATCTAAATTTAACAATTTATTCCTAGAGTAGGCTCAAAATGCAGAACACATCAAAATTGAGAAGTTAAACCAATAATAATGAAATCTAAGGTTGTAATATCCATCAATTATAATTATGCAGCAATTAAAGCATATAAACATCAATGAATTTGAACATGTGGTCAGCGAAGAGCTTACTTTTTCATCGCAAGCATGTTGTCCATCACAAATTACGTATTTTCAGAGAGACCCGTTGATCTCACAAATAAATCATTTTTGTTAGATTAAAACAAATTAATATAATAATATAACTAAGCATCGTAAATGATAGATTCAATATCAAGTGAACAATTAAAAGGCAACACATATTTATGCAACAAATCATAACTTCTACATATATATTACATTGCGTTAATCGAAACAATAACACAAACTAAATGAAAAATCTCCTTAACAACAATTTAAATAGTGACTGGCAAACTTTTGAAATGAGATCTATTATTGTTCAATTGAGAAAAATGGCTAAATTTACTGATGAGAGGAATTCAAACCGAACAATAATGCATAATAAACATATACACAAAGAACATACGATTCCAGCAAAATCAAAATCCAAGCAATAAAAGGGGGAATAATGTGTATCATACGTCTAATAACAAAAGAATAACAGTAGTAGCAAAAAAGTAAAAAAAAAAAGAAAAAAAGAAAATCAATAACCAGTATCTGAAAAATCCAAGGTAATATCTATAGCGGAGGCGAGAAATCAGCGCCAATCGAAATCGCACCTTCTGGGTTCATAAACACCCAAAACGGTGCCGTCTTGACTCGAAAGAACTCTTAATTTGCAGTTAATATTTGTCTTCACTCTCATAGATTTCACCAACCCAAACTTCAACCTGATCCTCAAGAGCTTCACATCAATGTGGAATGCCGGCGCTTCTATCGCTATTGTATCTCGATATCTCCCCGTTCCCGAGCATAACCATGTGCTGTCCTCTGAACACTGCGATCGCATTCATTCTCTTGTAGACTTGGTAGAAGGTCTGCAAATCGTAGGTCGAGAATCTCTACCCCTGGTAAAAAGCCCTAGCCTCGATCCGATCGTAGTAGATCCTGATGCAGCGGTTCGGGTTGTGGGTCATCAGGTTCAGGGCCAGATTGAAGTGGAGCGTGTTGTTGAGGTTGAAATCAGTGATGGTGGGTTTTTGGCGGTGGTGGTGGATGGCCTTCGGAGGTGGCGACGGGAGAGGTGATTTGAGGATATAAGGGATTTGTGGACACTATCCAACTTATTCAAAAATTTAATAATTTATTTAAATTTATAAATATCTAGAACGTATAAAGAATAATATGTTCTGGAAAGTTTATTTTACCACAAGGTATTTTAAAATATACGTTCTTAATAATTGAATATATCAGAAGGTACTTCAAATATACGTTCAGAAAAGTATTATTCTAGAACGGGTGTAAAATATACCTTCTAGATATGAAACATACTAGAACGGGTATAAAATATACCTTTAAAATGTGGTCAATATCCAATTTTCAGAACGTACATTTGTAAACCTGATATAGGATTAAGACTTTAATTACGAGAATGTCACCGGATAGACATTCTAGAAGGTAGCCAAAACAACCATTCTAGTGTCTGTTCTAGAAAGCTGTTTTTGTAATAGTGACTCTCTACTTGAATTATCATCAAGTCCATGTGTCAACTCAAGAATCTGCTTCATGGTAACTTCATCCAATGACTTATAAGAAACACGCTTCTATTCAAGTATACTGCATTGGACAATGTAATCAAGTGTGTATATCTAATGTGTGCTATTTTCTTGTGCCACAACTCAGTATCACTCAACCTAGTTGAGTGACATGTAAGTTCATGCTCAATCAAATAGCAATTGTCAACTGATCTAGTCCTTGTAAGAACATGATTATCAAAACTGTCAGCAATAAGACATTCATATCTAGTATACCTAATATGTTGACCTTAGCCACATAATTAACTAATGTTAAACAAATTTTCTTTCAGAATTTCAAAGAAGACGTTTTCAAGTTTTGGTAAACCATCAAGATTCAAACATTCAACACCTATTACTTTATTACTCACACCATCACCAAAATGTCACCGTAGAATTAGACACAGACACAACATTAGTAAGATAATACTTAACATTAGTCATATGTCTAGGCCAACCAGTATCGAAGTACCATTCACCCTTTAAACTACTTTCAAAGATAAAATATAAGCAAGATTTTCTTATTTATCCTTTAATACCCAAATCTTTTGTTGTGTGTGGTTTTTCAAATAAACTTTTAGTTTTGGTGTTTTATAGGAATACCACTGGGATTCCAACATATGTGTTCCCTACATATAAATTATGATTCATTCTATAACATTTAGAACAAATATGACAAGGATTACAACAATAGTGACAACTAGGAATAAGTTTTTCTATAAAGACTTTTGAATGTTATTTCACGACAGGGGTTGGGAGTGTGTGTTCTTTCCACTTGGATGAGCAATAAGTTCAAAATCTTTAACAAACTTGATATTATAGTTTGTATTAGAAGACTTATCTTTATACTCAATAACTTGTTTGTCATACATATTACCCATGTTGGCCAGTTCATTCAGACTTGCGTAGCCAATGTTCATCTTCCGTAGTACCTGATTTTCTTTAGAAAGGCCTTCAATTCTTTGGACATGTTTATGATCAACCAATGAATGAACATCGGTTAAGTCTGCATGTTGCTTCATCACTCTGAACAATTCATTTTTTAGAGATAAAATCCTTGCATCATTTTCACCTACAATACGCTACAAACCAAACATCTCGGTTGTAAGTGATTCAATAACTTGATCTTGTTTTAGTGCATACCTGTTTGGACAACTTCTATTAATATTCCAAGAGTTCGTGTTTGGAAAATGCCTGATCCTACTCGGCTTCTTGATTACAGATCACCATTTGGTTACTTGTAAACCTATCATTCAATTTAGAGTTTTCTTCTTGAAGTTTTGATATTTACCTCGTAGGAACATCATTCTGTCGCCTGTTATTCTAATTGATGTTTAAATCTTGATGATTTTATTTGTGCACAACAATCCTTTACAATCTTTCTTACCTGAACTCACTTTTCAATGACAAGCTTCCGTGTGCTCAGAATTCCCTTACCGGAACCTGTAATTTCACCATTAAAGTCAAAAGAAATAATTATTGGAGAAGACAACATGTTGCTTATGTGCCCAGTCTCTTCAGTCTGTTCCTCCTCCTTATCTTCAAATACACTCCATGTTGCCTTGGGGGCTTTGTTATTCCTCCAGAAATTAGGACATTCATATTAAAAGTATCCAAAGCCAAGACATTTCTTGCATTGATCATTTTCTGCCTTCTAGTTATTTGGCTTAGATCTTGAGATGTTGCTACGTCTCTCTTTCTCTTGTCGGTTGGGGTATTTGATGAGATCAAAAGGCTTCTTATTTTGTAACTCTCTTTTGTTGACTTCTTTTGTAGTCGTCTATAGTTACCAAATATGAGCGGAACCGAAGCATCAGATGCAACTTCATCCCCGTCTTTCTCTTCTTTGTTAGATGATGCCAGCACACTAGCTTTGAATGCAATACTCTTGCTTTTAATAGTATCATAACCATTGTTAATCTCAAAGATTCTAATATCACCAAGTAAATCATCAAGATCAAGGGTTCCCAAACAGATGAAACTCTCAAGTGATGTAATCTTCTCACGAGACCTCTTAGGAAGAGTTCTCATTTTCTTTTCAACTTGTTTAGCTTCTGAAATCTCTTCACCAAGCATGCGCTTTGGTTAATAGATCACATAATCTATCATAACACATCTCAATTCTCCCATATTCCTTCATCCTTTTTCTCATCAAAGGTGGTTGTGATCTTTTGTAGTTTAGAGGATTTCATAGAGTTTATACCTTCAAATTGACATTCAAGAATACTCTAGGCTTCTTGTGCAGTGGTGCACTTGATAATCATCTTGTGATGTGTCTGATCAACAGTGGTGAGAATGGAATATAAAACACTGAAGCTGGATTCTTCTTCCATCTTGTCCAAACCAATACATATAGCTTTGGGCTTAGGGACACTCTTCTTTGGAAGTAGAATCTTTATATTTCTCCTTTGAAGATGTAGCTTGCTCCGTCAAGGGATGAGTCCAGCCTGTTTAAGTGATTTTCTATGTACCTTTACTAGAAAGAGCAGATAAGTATTCATCATGGACTTCCAATTAAATAATCGAATCCATCTAAAAACAGAGTCCATGTCAACGATCTGTGATCATGGATCATTTTTGGCCCTCCACGTAGTTCACTTCGATCTTTATCCTGTAAAACAATAGAAACACTACTTTCGTGCCATTTGTAGTTGTGTGGTTATCAAAAACATATACATTTAAATAAATAGTATATGTAGTAACATAAAATAAGTGCGAAGTAAATAATAGTTAAATAACAAAGAATATTTGCATGAGAAAGTATCCCACTCTGCCTTAGAATTTTTTCATTAATATATTCACTTATAATACTTGGAACTACAAGTATGGACTTCCTCCTACCTTACAAATATATATACCCCCTATTCTTAACTACTTTCCTAACCAACTACATTGGATTTTGTAAATCCCCATGACCTTCCTCCAATGGCTAAAAGATATTAATCCATAGTACCTTTAAAAAGTACTGAAAATCTAGCGTTTCAATATTCTAACAGTGTTAGAACATATACATAGAATCTTGAAACAAACTTAAATATAAAGTAAAACAAAGTATTCGAGTTTTCATTATATATTCTTAAATTTCAAACTCGAAGTGCTTTTACAATGAGACTTACCACCTATATATACATATTATAATCCAGTCTCTCATGGAGACGTGTATCATCATGAGCTTTGACTTGGGCCTGGCTTCAGCTTGCCATCTTCTTGAACAAGTAGATTCCTTGAGGATTCAGTTTCCTCCTCCTTCTTCTATATAATACGGGTTCTATAGAACTCCTTGACTTTATGTAGGAACATAAACTTTCCATATTAAAACTCTTAGAAACATTTTCTGGTTTCTCAAAATCTTTCAAACTCTACAGGCTAGAATCTTGACCTTCCTTATATATATCTTCTCTCTCTCCTTTTTAGGCGCGTTTCTTTACCTACAAGTAGGAGAGATAAACCAATAAATTATTCCCTGAAAAATATTAAATATATAAGGAGTAATTGGATAAAGACAAAGGAATAAATGTTATTAGTGGGATGAAGCTCCACAAGTTGATGTCTCATCTGATAAAGCTAATACAAGCATTAGCTATTCCTGGGGAGTATCCTCCATTATTGTATCTTCATATAAGTCGGTATCTATCTCGTTTGTTATTTTTGATGTATTTAAATCATTTACAGGCTCGATTGTTGATAAAGGGAGGTAAAGCTTAGACCCCAAGTCAGCCTCACCAATAACATCTTGCAGCACGGGTCCCCACCACTCAAACGAAGTGGCCTCATCCTATCTTCTTTCCAGATAAAAGGGTATGGCATGCCTGTTTGAGCGTTATCAATATTAATTAGACCGTTGAAGTTAGGAGCAAGTATTTTCCAATCTACTTTTTCTAGGGCCCAATGGAAGTATTCCATGGAATCCAGAACAAGGCATTGAAGGTGCACTATTAAGTCATGGTATTTCTCTATAAGTTGTTCTTGGTAGGACTATATGAATCCTTGTACCACTTCAGATAATAAGAATGTTCTTTGGTCTTCTAATGTGCCCTCTTTCCTAGTTATCTCTTTGTCAGCCACTTACTTAGATATTAGCTCGCCATACTATTCTTTAGAATGTTTTGAGTCCTCTTGGAGTTTCTTTAAAACAATGTTAGTGTACAATGTTCTGGCTTTGGACATTTGAAGGTATTCCCTAGCCCTTCTTAGTGCCTCTTTTCCTTGAGCTATCTGGCGTTCTTCATATCTAGACGGGAGCGTGTTTTGATTAACTGTTGTTCTAATTTTGCTACCCTCGAGGAATTATCATTTGACTTTCATCGATAGTCTCCTCGACAAGTGTGCTAGTTGATGCAAATAGCTGAGATTTAATGAAGTATAATCAGAAAAGTACGTTTATGAAGGGTGAAGAATGAGAGTATTTATTTACCTTCGCAAGTTGGCACATCATAAAATGGTTTAACTTGGGATTTTGGTATATTCTAAGGCTTTCTAGCAATCGATGTCAGGGAGGAGAGCATTTAGAATGGGAAGGAGTTGCCTCATATATTTGGTATCCATTAGAGTTCTCTCCTCAGGAGGGTCACTAGTGCCCACATCATCTCAGATCTTAATCCTTCAGGTAGAAGCGGGCTACTATCCCGACGTTTCTTTTGTTTGGCCATGGTGTGAGGATTTGTAGATGAAGTATGGGCATGGACGGGTGGTGTTTTAACTCTAACATCATTGGAAGCCTTGTCTCTCTTTAGCGCCTGCACGCCTTTGCTTTCTTTTGAGTAGCATATGGCTTATTGGTAGGCACCCTATGTAGTGTTGATTCAATTTTAATTAAACAATGATTTTATTAAAAAAAAATTAAAAGCGTGATATGTTAGGGGAGTGGAGTTAAAGTATGATGTCTTTGTAATGTATAATCTTTCAACTACCAAGACAACTTCTAGAATGCACCATCTTTTGGCTTATCCCAAAATGGGATAGCAATTGTGGTGAACTGGATAGATGAATGATATTGAAAGGCTAATGGTCCCACTCATAATTCTGAGCATCCTAGGCAATCCTATGAGCTTACCTAGGAATTATATGATCCTGTGCAGCTAGCTCTTTTAGTTATGCGAAAGGAAAAGGCCTAGATCCTAAGGTATGTAAGAAGAAGAATTTAATCTTCTAATGTTTTACATTCAAAGGGATATTGGTTAAAAAGTGAGCATTACGGCATGATGTTAAATAAAAGAAGATGGTCTGGGAGCTCTTGAGCCTGAAGCATTAATGAAAGAATTTTGTGTCAGATTCCACTCTAGAAATCCGCACACAATCATGAACCCTATGCGATGGAGGGAGTTCCGAGGAAATTGATTTAGGGGTAACTAATATTTTATGCTGACTATGATAAGGAAATTATGGAAGGGTAGGTGCAGACTGGTACATATTTGATCTTTAAAAAAGGTCAAACTGTTTTCAGGAGAATGGCTTTGTCTGATTGATCGGGCCAGATACTGCTAAAAATTACTTGATAGTTCAAGTAGATATGATAACTCAAATCAAGTTAGCCCCTTTTTTCATGGGGGTTCAAGAAGGATGATTGCATGGTGATTGGTTAGGGGTTGTCCTAACTCCCCTTTAGTTGAGCTATTGCTAATTTGTGGGGATATGTGGATATCAAAGTAAAGGTAGGAGAGGTGATGTCTTTGCCTAACATGGAGAGGATTTTGAGAATTTGAGCTGGTCAGCTACATGCTTAGCGAAGATGGTAGCGTTGGTTGAAGAATAGGGGAGTGCAAATGAAGATTCAAAATGAGATATTTACAATGTACGAGTAATTAAGAAAATACACCCATTACATTGTCGTTGGAGGTTTAGTGGTGGTGGTTTGATCCACTTTGGAAGGAAGGAGAGCCACGATCTCCCTGGAAATTTAATTATGAGGATTGTGTGTTTACTTGGAGCCTTAGATGTCCCACTTATGGGGGCGGTAACCTAATACAACCAGTTTATGGATACGTAGACAATTTGGTATTTGTGTGATTATAATGGCGTGTTTTGGTCTTTGGCCGCTTTTCGAGATTGCTCTTCTTGAATATCTAGGGTTTGTTAAGAAGCCCTATAGAGATTATAATTCCTTTATATGGGCTTGCTTGAGTGTTAAGCATAAGCTCTACGTCATGTATGATAAGTGAGAATAGTGAGAGCTTTTATTTAGTCTATTCTACTTGCTCTTGTTCCTCGACCAAGAAGAGTAGGGGGGGCTCCTGATGTGGCAAAATATGTTAGCTTGATCGGATGCCTTACGAGTTAGCATTCCCTAGACCAGAATGTGTTCGGGGCCGAGTTGATGAGATGAAATGTTCCAGAGAGTTGAGATGGTTCATCTAGCCCAGAGTGTGTTGGAGGACCGAACTGCTTACTAAGCAGCTCTACCTGATGAGAAGGATAGATCGGCTTGGTGAAGGACCATCCCAGTGTATGAATTCTAGGACTTTGTTTGAAAAAGAGTCCTTAGGAAGAATTTCTCTTTATGGTAAGAGAATACCTAGTTTTTTCCAACGAAGGGATTCCTTGCGTGTTGATCAAGTCACTACCTCTTATAAATAGACTTATGCCCTTCTTCTAACATACAGTATCTTATGATACTTTACGTACTTATTGCTTGATATTTCACATTCTGACTTGAGCAGCGGAGTGTCTATACCGGGAGTACCCCGGTGCCTATTTTGCAAACTGGATTATCTATAATCGAGCTGCCACCAGATCGGATGATGTTCGAAGAACCCAAAGAAAGAGGTCGAACACCACTCAAACCAATTCTTGAAGTATTCAACTTTTTTGGGCGCATCAAAGTGTTAAAACATGCATTCAAAATAAGATACTCAAATAATATTGGGGAATAGAAATATAATATATCAATTAAAAGAAATTAAAAAACAATTATCATTAGTCTACTCCATTTCACGAAATCAAAGTGTCTACCCAATAATGATTAACATAGATATATTTGAGTAACTCATAATCAAACTAAGATAAAGTAAAAAAAGATACATGAAAACCCTTCACGAATCTCTATACTCGTATTGGACTCTCGTTATTTCACCTAGTGCATGGATAGATGGTGTTCATCTCTTTTCTATGCACCTAGGTCTCCTGGTATATGATATATCTGATGTCTTTTAGTTATGGATATCGACGGGGCATTTATAAGCTCCAAAATCACTTTTTAGACCTAGAAAATGACTATTTGTTATTTATGTTGCCGCATGCATGGCCAGCAAACACGACCACTGCTCGTGCATCTTTGTTTGTATAATTTTTATGACATGCACAACCTCAGATCGATCAATTTAATCATACACCTGATCGTGATCACCTGGATGCTTGGTCATTCTCCTTGCCGATTATGTCCATTTTTGTCCGTTGTAACCCTATTTCGTCTCCAACTCGTCTCTGGGCATCCCATGGTTGTGTGGCTTGGGTTCGTTAATTCTAAAACACCTCAAAATCAACACTTTTCCATGCATAAATGAGCTAAGCGTAATACTTCTAATAAATGTGAAGGGACACATATATAACAAGATAATTGCACATTTAGCCTATAAAATGCTCTAAAATATACCCTAAAATATGTGCAAAATCACATGCGAACAAACCCCAAATTTACACATTTGTAGTCCCAATGAATGCAATCTAGACATAAAAAATACTCTCAATCAAAGAGATTAACAATCAAGAAAAAATACTCAACCTTGAACCAAAAACCAAGTCATCTAACACCCAAGCCTCATGAATCCTCCAATATCTAGTCAAGTATCCATAAATTAATTAACAATGTTGTTCACGGTCCTCACATCATATGTAAAATCCACTCAATCACTCATGTGGATAAAAAAGTGTATACGCTCAAATCAATTCAAAATGCACTTACTCATATGCTTGTCAAACGTCTCTGATTTCCACTGGTGCTCAATGAACATGCACGTGAGTTATGATACGAAGGACTTTATTAGGTGTTGATGCCTCCTTAGATAAGGTATACAAATATGAATAAAGTGACTTCATACTAAACATATAAAATAAATATATAAGGTGTTGGACTTCACTACCAATATATTATTTAAAATTTATAAACATCATATTAACTCATAAGCTTCACATCGAGCTCAAATGTCACCCTTATAATTTAGTTCAATCAAGTCAATACTATACTAAATTAATTAAAACTAAAAATATTATATATTATTCTTTGTTTTTTCTTGTCGATCTTTTTTGGGTATATAGAGAATCATTAATTAGGCTCACTTTGATTTATAATTTACCAAACAGTAGTTGTCCCAACACCGCTCCACTTTATTCCACCAACGCAAAATGATCCACTCTCATCATCAAAATATATATATTAAGCTCGAGAGTATAAAATAAACAAGATAAACTCAATTTATTAGGTCAAACAAAGATTATGCTTAAGGCTCAAATGGGCTTATTAGGGAAATTCTTATTTGTGAAAGTACATTATTTAAGAAGGCTTGAAGGACTATCAAAATTACTTATGAATTTTCCCACAAATCATACACATATCAGCCTCAACCAAGACTCAAGATAAGTTCCAGTAAACCATACATAATGAACGAATCACTCTAGAAAGAACACAACAAGCATAAGAAAGATTCATAAAGGCTCAAAAGCTCACAAGTTATGTCTAATGAATATGATATTTGACTACTACAAAGGTTCCATAAGTACAAGGATAATTATTATCAATCCTCGATTGACTGCTAAACCCCCTAATTCTCAATTTTCACATCAAGCAACATAATAATCCCCAAATTGGTCCCATTATTCCAGCCTTTCCACAAGATTTAATTCACCTCTCTAAAAATTGCCAAAATCTAAAAAAAAAAAAATAAAGCAATAAACGTGCTAAATCAATAAAGTCCTAACATACAACTATATGAATGCAAGATACCAATGTATTCCTAACTCAACAAAACATCATCACCCAAAACTTAAATAAAGTTATATGAAAAATCAAAGTAAGGAATTTTTTTTTTTGAACAATAGTTAGAAATGAATACAAAACATCCTCACTAAGATGGCAATGAACCAGGCTCCGAGCTTGTGCTCTCATCATCCGAACAAAGCACAATTACCCCATAATCATCCTACAAATGATGCCGCTTTCGTGAGTGGGCTTCATCATAATTTTGCGGAGCCACTTGAATAGTTTCTTCCTTGATCAATGCCACATGTGCATCCAAGGACATAGTCTAGTTCTTTTATTGACCATATATCGTAAGATCGTCATTAGACAAAGGGAAAAAATCTCTTTTGATATCAATTTTGTAATAAAAACACACTACCGAATATCTCATTGTCTCGTTAAAAGCTTGTGCACTTATAACATAGCAAAATAAATTAGTTTAAAACCTCTCACCGGAATGCAATCATCCATACACATCCCAGCATACATGATAATTGACGTTATAAGGCCACAAATATAAATATCATCACTCATCATCGTGTCCACATCTCATGCATGCTCAATAAATAAACGACCAAAACTAACCATCCCATTAAAAAGCATATAATAAAACACCTCTATATCATGAATTAACACATATGAGATATATGAATGCATAAACAAGAAACATTTACACATACCTCCAGATGAGATTTTGTATCAAAGTTGCTTCATTTGACCCAGAGTCATGATGATTTTCTCCAAGCACGGGTGAATTTGTCAAGTCCCACCAATATCCAAGCCAAGACTTATTCGTCATTTCCATCGTGGAATTGAGATATTGATTTTTATTTCCGAATATATCTTCCTCCAATTGCTCCACTGATAAGTACAAAAACTCGATACCAATTCCAACCAAACCTCAATCATTGTATGTAGACTTTGTTGGGGATTTGGATATTTGGGAGGTTATTTTTGGTAGCTTTGGTCCCATATTCCAAGTATGGAAAGTTCATTATTTTCGTAAACGAGCTTCATATTCTTAATCTACGTTGCGAGTAGATTAACGTAGTATATTTACTTTCACATATCCATGTTGGGATGATTCAGTAGTCAATGTTCAAAGTTGGACATTTGATAAGTGAATTTGGAAGTTGAAGAAGGAGTGGGATTTCCATTTGGTATATGGAAAGTCCCACATAGGAAGGAGACCCATTTGTGGATGGCTTTATTAAATGAATTGAAATGGGAATTGGTTACAAGTTGAGTGGGGTTGGGAACCCCCCACACGCGCGCCACCACCTGCCCGCCCGGCACAACTCAGCTCGGCTCAACTCGGGCCCGTGGCCTGAGGCCCATGGCTCATGGCTTGTGGCTCGCGGATCTAGGTCCGCGACCATTCTCATGATTTTTTGTGCACGTGGTTCGTGGTTCATATAGTCTAGCTAGGCCTGGGCTTACGTTTTGGACCAGTTCCAAATTATTCCAGTCTTTCTTGGAGAGAAAGAATAGGAATCAAACTTGTATCAGGAATCCTAATTCCTGCGATTTTCCTTCCTTAATTAAAGGTCCTGTCACAACTATAAATACCCCCCTCCTACAGTGTATTTCAGAATCCAAAAATCATAAGAATCTCACGTATTCCCTAAACGCATCATATAGTTTTGCAATTAGGGTTTTGCTCAATTGTCTGCCTAGTTCTCATTCGCCGGGTTGCCTGGGTCGTCTGCTCCACCCAGCTCCATTCGTCATTGTATCTTGGGAGATTCATTTCTATCCAACCGTGGGCACGTAGTACGGGGCAACAAGAATCTTAAGGAAAGAGTTCGCTCACCTCGACATCTTTCTTATTTGCTGTTTATTTATTTGTTCTTGCTGATTGTTGTTTCTGTTAGTCTAAATTAATCCCCGCTGTTATCCCAAGTTTACTATTGTAATCCCAATAGCTTAAGATTCTTAGTTTGTAATTTGAACTGATGGATACCACTTCTGCAACGAACAACACGATGCTGCCTGCTTCAACCTCCGCGACGACTCCCTCCATGATGAGTTCGACCATACCTACACAGACAAACTCCTCAATGCCCTCTTTTAGCATCGGTTCATCTGGACTATTTACTAGTAGACCCTCGCAGTCTGTACCCTTCACTTTTGGATCTAGATCTAGCTCGATTCCTTTTTGTTTTGCGATACCCGCCTCCGTTGCTGCACATGTTAAACGTCCTGAAAAGTTTAATGGACATAATTTTAAAACTTGGCAACAAAAGATGGGTTTTTATTTAACTACCTTGAATTTGTCTCGATTTCTGATCGAGGATGCACCTGTTGTGAGTGCTGACGATACGAGTTTCGATCGTAGAGCCGCCCTTGATGCGTGGACATAAGGGGACTATCTATGCAGGTATTATATCCTGAATGGATTGGACAATGCGATGTATGGGGTTTATAGTTCGGTCAAGAGTACCACTAAAGAACTATGGACGTCCTTAGAAAATAAGTACAAGGTTGATGACGTCGGCACTAAAAATTTTATTGTCCGACGGTTCTTGGAGTTTGTCATGGTTGATTCGAAAACTGTTATGAGTCAAATGATTTTGCAAAGCATACACACTGAAGGTATGCACGTGTGTGAAAACTCCCAAGTGATGGCTATTGTTGAGAAGCTACCACCGAGTTGGAGAGATTTCAAGAACTATCTGAAGCATAAGCAAAATTAAATGACTTTGGAGAAGTTAATTGTCAAACTACGCGTCGAGGAAGGAAATAGACAATCCACGTCGAAGTATGGCAAGACCTCGATAATGGAGGCAAGGATCATTTGGCAGAAGCTGATTTTGGGAAAAAGCGCAAGCACCAAGGCCAAGGCAAAGGCAAAGCGAATCAGAAGAAATCCAAGAAGTTCGATGGCAACTGCCATACATGTGGCAAGCCTGGACATATGAAGAAAGATTGTCGAAAACCACGCAAGGATAATCGGAATGCAGCAAATGTCATCACTGAAGAGATGTCCGAGTTAGACCTTTGGGCGGTGGTTATGGAGGCCAATGTAATTGATAATCCAAGAGAGTGGTTTATAGATATTGGAGCTACTTGTCACGTTTATTCTGATCGAGAGGTATCTTCAGACTATACCCCTGTTTCTGAAACTCCATATGGGTAACTCGTCTACTGCTGAAGTTGCGAGAGTTGGTAAAGTGCTTCTGAAGATGACGTCTGGTCTAGAGTTGACTTTGAAGGATGTGCTGCATGTTCCTGATATTAAGAAAAACCTTTTTTCTGGGTCCCTGCTTGTCCAGCATGGGTTTAAGCTAGTGTTTGAGTCCGGTTAAGTTTTAATCACTAAGAGTGGGAAGTTTCTAACCAAAGGTCACCTCGAGAAGGGACTCTTTAAGTTGAATGTAATGGCTAAACGCCCAGTTATTAATAATAAAGTTATTGCTTCTTCGTATGTTGTTGAGTCATGTGATTTATGGCATGTTATACTTTGACACGTTAACATGAAATTAATTAAAAAATTGGTAAAGGTGAATTTACTAAATAACGTAAAGTTAGACTCAAAATACAAATGTGAAATTTGTGTTGAAGCAAAAATGGCAAGACCTTCTTTTTAATCGGTAGAAAGAAGCTCTATTCCTCTAGAGTTAACTCACACCGATATTTGTGATATGAAACTTGTGCAAACCAGAGGAGGTAAAAAGTATTTTATTACTTTTATTGATGACTGCACAAGATCTTGCCATGTTTACCTATTAAGAGGAAAAGATGAAGCAATTGATGCGTTTTAACTTTCCAGAATGAAGTTAAGAATCAATTGAACACTCGAATTAAGGTGATTCGCAGTGATCTAGGTGGAGAGTATGTTTCTCCGTTTCAAGAGTTGTGTGCTGAATATGGTATAATTCATCAAACGACTGCTCCCTATACACCTCAATCAAATGGCGTTGCTGAATTCAAGAATCGAACCCTGAAGGAAATGGTGAATGTCTTCCTAATCAGTTCAGGGTTACCTCCCAACATGTGTGTGTGTGTGTTGGGGGGGGGGGGGGGGGAGGGGATTCTCTCTTCCAACTACATATTGAATCGGTTACCCCACACGAGAAGATAAAAGACCCCATATAAACTATGGAAAGGTAAGGCTCCGGCTCACCATCATCTCAAAGTGTGGGGGTGCTTAGCTAAGGTGAGGGTACCGGAACCTAAGCAAGTGAAGATAGGACCTAAGAAGGTTGATTGCTTCTTCATTGGATATGCAAAGAATAGCTCTGCATATAGATTCCTAGTGCATAAGTCTAAGATACTTGATGTAGTTGAGGGAACGACCATTGAGTCTAGGAATGCAGTGTTCTTTGAACACATATATCCTTGGAAGGAAAGGAACGAGATCTCCAATAAAAGGACTTGTGAAGATGAACTGCTTGCAGTTCGAGATGCATCACAAGATGGTGATGATGGTGAACTTAGGCGAAGCAAGAGGACTAAGACTGCAAAGACGTTTGGACCAGAGTTCATGATCTATATATTAGATAACGAACCTCATTCCATTCAAGAAGAATTGTCTAGTCCTGATGCTCTTATGTGGAAGGAAGCCATAAATTCAGATATTGATTCTATCATGAAGAATCATACATGGGAATTGGCGGATCTTCCTCAAGGGACTAAACCCCTTGGATGCAAGTGGGTCCTAAGGAAGAAGTATAGAGCTGATGGCTCAATCGATAAGTATAAAGCAAGGCTAGTGGCTAAAGGCTTTAATCAAAGAGAAGGATACGACTTCTTCAATACCAACTCACCTGTAATAAGAATCACTTCGATTAGGGTGATTTTGGCAATTGCTGCGCTGCAAAATCTTGAGATTCACCAAATGGATGTGAAAAAAGCATTTCTGAATGGTGAGATAGATGAAGAGATTTATATGGAGCAGCCTGAAGGGTTTGTAGTTCCGGGTTAAGAGAACAAGGTGTGTAGACTTGTTAAATCATTGTATGGACTAAAACAAGCACCAAAGCAGTGGCACATCAAGTTTGATACTGTGATGATGACCAACGGCTTCCGCATCAATGAATGTGATAAATGCATTTATGTGAAAAACACACATAGTTCCTTTGTCATTGTTTATCTGTATGTCGATGACATGTTGATATTGAGTAACTGTAGTGGTGTGATCACGAACACTAAAGACATGTTGAAAGACAACTTTGATATGAAGGATACGGGGTTAGCTGATGTGATTCTTGGGATCAAGATCATAAGAAGTTCGGATGGCATAATATTGTCTCAATCTCACTATGTAGAAAATGTTCTTAAGAAGTTTAGTGCATTGGACAGTGAAACTGCTAAGACCCCATTTGATGATAACCTTCGTTTAGTGAAAAACAAAGGTGATCCAGTGACACAGTTGGAGTACACTAGGATCATTGGGAGTCTTATGTACCTTAATAATTGTACGAGGCCCGATCTAGCTTATTCAGTGAGCAAACTAAGTAGGTTCACGAGCAATCCGAACAGTGCTCACTGGACTGGGTTGATAAGAGTATTGCCATACTTGAGATTTACCCAGAGTTATGGGCTGCATTATGCAAGATATCCAAGAGTTTTGGAAGTGTATTGTGATGCCAACTGGATATCAGATTCCAAGGATTCACACTCCACAAGTGGGTATGTGTTTACCATTGGTGGAGGTGCGGTATCTTGGAGGTATACAAAACAAACATGCATAGCCCGATCCACCATGGAGTCAGAATTCATAGCCATGGATAAGGCTGGTGAAGAAGTTGAGTGGCTTCGAAATTTTCTTGAAGATATTCCATGTTGGAGTAAGCCAGTATCGCCTATTACGATACACTACGATAATCAAGCTGCTATCGCAAGGGCTTATAGTGAAATGTACAATGGTAAGTTGCGACATATTCGTCGGAGGCATAATACCGTTAGAGAACTGATCTCCAGAGGTATAATTTCCATTGACTATTTGAAGTCGAAGGAGAATTTAGCGGATCCATTTACAAAGATTATAAATCAAGATCAATTATACGCTATGCTAAAGGGAATGGGCTTAAAGTCCACATAAAAGAATGGTCTTTAGTGGAAACCCAACCATGATGACTAGAGATCCCAAGAACTTGGTTCAATGGGCCAACTAAACTCTGGATTATTCTATTCCTGAACACTTGGTAACTAGACATGAGCTAAACCTATTTCCCTAGAGAGCATATCCAAGTGATATCCTGATGACCGTGGCGCAGGGTAAGTCTAGAATTTTAATGACGATCTATACCTGCAAAGGTTAGCAGAATACTTTTGATAGACAAGGTCACCTATTTAAGTGTAGAGGAGTGGCCGCCTCACCCGAACCACTTACGAATCCAAGAGTGTTCCAAAGACAAAATGGAAACAACTTAGAACTTGCAGAATTGGCGTAAGCGTTATTATGTGAGTATCATTGTCTCGGTAGGCTCAGACTCGGAATAGTTCAATGACACTGTCAACTAGGCCGTGGGTTTATCCGATGGTACTTCACTACGACGGGTTCAAAGTCAAAAGATACCTAGCCAGATGTAATAATGTTTCATGTGGAAACTGAGCACTTTAGTCACACGCATCAAAACATTGATTTACACTCATGTGGAGGATTATTGGGGATTTGGATATTTGGGAGGTTATTTCTGGTAACTTTGGTCCCATATTCAAAGTATGGAAAGTTCGTTATTTCCGTAAACGAGCTTCATAATCTTAATCTATGTTGTGAGTAGATTAACATGGTGTATTTACTTTCACAAATCCATGTTGGGATGAGTGAGTAATCAATGTTCAAAGTTGGACATTTGATAAGTGAATTTGGAAGTTGAAGAGGGAGTGCGATTTCCATTTGGTATATGGAAAGTCCCACATAGGAAGGAGACCCATTTGTGGATGGCTTTATTAAATGAAGTGAAATGGGCATTGGTTACAAGTTGAGTGGGGTTGGGAACCCCCCACACGTGCGCCACCACCCGCCCACCCAACACGGCATGGCTCGGCTCGGATCGAGCTCGGGCCCATGGCCCGAGGCCCATGGCTTGTGGCTCGTGGTCCGTGACCATTCTCGCGATTTTTCACGCACGTGGTTTGTGGTTCGTATAGTCTAGCTAGGCCTGGGCTTACATTTTGGACCAGTTCCAGAATATTCCAGTCTTTCTTGGAGAGAAAGAATAGGAATCAGACTTGTATCAGGAATCCTAATTCCTACGATTTTCCTTCCTTAATTAAAGGTCCTCTCATAACTATAAATACCACCCTCCTACAGTGTATTTCAGCATCCGAAAATCATAATCATCTCACGTATTTCCTACCTACCTCACGCATCATATAGTTTTGCAATTAGGGTTTTGCTCAGTTGTCTGCCCAGTTCTCGTTCGCCAGGTTGCCTGGGTCGTCTGCTCCGCCCATCTCCATTCGTCATTGTATCTTGGGAGATTCATTGCTATCCAACCGTGAGCACGTAGTACGGGGCAATAAGAATCTTAAGGAAAGAGTTCACTCGCCTCAACATCTTTCTTATTTGCTGTTATTTATTTGTTCTTGCTTATTGCTGTTTCTATTAGTTTAAATTAACCTCCTCTGTTATCCCAAGTTTACTGCTGTAATCCCAATAGACTTATCCCTTTGAAAAATAAGCTTCTCAAAAACTCGATCTTTAGTCCCCGAACATATCCCAACTCTTGGTAATAAGTCTTTCTATATTATCTATAAAATTAGACTCTCAACTTAGTCAAATAAATCCAATTCTTTAATGTATCACAGGTCCACATAATGGGTAGGAAAAACATCACAATCAAATATGATACGACTATGAGCTCGGTTATCACAATGTTGGAAATGATAAGAGAATTTGCTTTTTTTGATCGAACTACTATCTCTTATAGGTTTAACTATGATTAATTCAATAAAAAATTATTAAAATATATCCAAATATAAGGAATAATCTAGTTAAAGTCAATTAGTACTCAATCCATGAGAATAAATCACATCAAAATATTCGAGGCAATGAATGCTCAAATGATCACATAAAGAATTTAAGCGCATATCCAAAAGTCACATGTTCTCGCGACTTCCTCAATAAAAGTTCACATAAAAAAAACTTAAAAACAACCTAGCATGCATCTACACCATGAAACTACTCACAATTCATCAACAATTAGACAAGCTGTCAAAAAGAATGATCAATTATGCATAAAAAAAACCTCGATTTCCTACCCTAATTTTAAAACATACAGGTTTTCTTCTAGTCCCAAGTTGAATCCTTGAAAAAGATTATGGATAACGATAGTAAAGTGGTTGACATGAAAATAAGAAACCAAACTATGTATATAAGGATTTTGGAAACTCCTTTGGAAAGTAGAAAGAGAAGAGTTTAAAAGAAAATAAAATTCTGAATAAAAACACAACTACCTTTTATACGAAACACGGATGCATGACCGCAGTGCACGACCCATGGTTATGCATCTTAGTCATTTTTCTCTCCAGAGAAAAACTTACTACTAACGCGCATGACCTAGGCATGATCAAAATGTTCGTGCTTTTGGTCGTGCGTCGCCATTGTTTTTTAACCTATCAAACGTGCACGACCCCAACATGACCAAATTAGTCATACCTTTTGATCATGCCCCCTCACTAGTGAAATTTTAAAAATTTATTTGAAAAAAATTAAATAAGAACAAAAACAGTAAACTACATTAACAAATGAAAGAAAAAGAAAGCTTTTAAAATCTGTTGGGTTGCCTCCCAACCAACACTAAATTCCACGTCTTTAGACTAATTCTTGTAAATTCTACGGGACACTTGATTCTAAGTGGTTGCTAACTCTTTTCCTTTGAATCATCCTTTTGACCTAATCACCTGCATCGATCTCATTCAGTACGTACTTAGCAATTCCCTTAGAATGAACAATGGAGTGATCTGCCAATCTCAACGTCATATTAGTTAAACATCAACTTATAAAGACCCAGATTATGGAACATCGAGAAAGATATATGATTCACGCTCGCACCAAAATCACATAGCGCTTGCTCGACACCATGATCCTCAACATCGCATATAATCATGAAGCTCACGGAGTCCTCTAACTTCTCCATAATTGTGCACTTAAGAAAATTACTAAACTCTTCTGTTAAATTCACCCTCTCATGTTTCTCTATCTTTCACTTTTTCAAGAAGATATCCTTCATGAACCTTGCATAGTTCGTCATTTTCTCCAATGCATCTGCAAAGGAATATTAATATATAAAGTTTTAAACAACTCAACAAACTTGGTAAAATATTTATCCAAAGTCTTCTTTTAAAATCATTGAGGAATAGGTATATTAAAATTAGAATTAGGAGATATAGAGTTAGAATTTGATTTAGACTTCACATCCCTCTCTTCGCTTGCTTTTTCTTCCGACTCATGCTTCTCATCAACTTCCACAACCTCTTTCTTTATCTCTGATTTGCTAATTTTTTCTACATCCTTCTCGGGCATCTTAGAACCTTTGTAATTAATCTTTTTTCTTAGAGTGATATCATTAGCTGTTTCCTTCACGCTTGTCTTCGTGTTACTTGAAAATTGACCCTTAGGACCTTATCGACCAATAACCTTTGCTAATAGCCTAATCTGCATCTGAAGTTTCTTCTATTGATCTCCTGTATTTTTATTTAACAACATAACTTGATTACCAATTGCATCTGATTTTGCTTCATCTCACAAAAAATGATTCATTATCTTTTGCATAAAAGTACTCAAAATAGCCTCAACTGAAGTCTTATTTTGTCTCACCATTTACAACCTTAAAACTAGGGGTGGTTGAAGTATTTTATTCTTATTATCATAAGAAAAAATCTCATGGTTGCAATAATTTGGATAAAACTCTCGATTTTGGTTTCTCCGATAATTATTATTAAATTGGAGGCCCACAAAATCCACTTCCTCCAATGGGTCTAGAGTCAACATACCACTATTAATCGGCACTCCCTCGACTCCTCTCATATTTGCTTGATTCTTCAAAATTGCCAACTGCGTGACAATCTCGTTGGTAGAATCCAATTCTATCACCTCTGCTACTCGTCAAACATTGGACCTCTAAGATGACCATTAATAAGTATTTGTCATCATATATTCTATAAGCTCAAAACCTTCAACAGCACTATTAGAAAGTAAGGACCCTCCGATGGCCGCATCAATCAAAGCATGAGTTTACTTTGTTAGCCCATTATAGATAAAACAATCCGTCCAAAGAATTATGTAGATGAAACTTTCTAATAAACTTAGAGAACTAGTCCCAAGATTCGTACAATGGCTCTGAATCAAATTATCCCCACATTCAACTTTCCAGCAGTTGCTTCAAGTTCCAAATCAAAATGTGCAAGTGGCACCTTTTGGATCGTGTTGACATGCACTTTCTACACCCAAAAGAAAACAAACAAAAAACCCAATCAAGCACCAAAAAGTTGCACAAAATAAAATATCTAAATTAAAATCTATACTAAAAATCGT
Organism: Phtheirospermum japonicum; assembly: GCA_014905375.1. Lineage (NCBI taxonomy): Eukaryota > Viridiplantae > Streptophyta > Magnoliopsida > Lamiales > Orobanchaceae > Phtheirospermum > Phtheirospermum japonicum. Next base: position 358,673 of record BMAC01000830.1, on the reverse strand, counting down.
AATATTAATAGAAAATAAATTAGTCCCTAACAATGACGCCAAAAGCTTTTTTTTATTTGACACTGCAAGTGTACGGGTTATCAAATGTAGTAGCAGTGAGCAAGGTTATATTCCACAAAGACTACATATTTCTACTAAGTACTATAATTATAACCTATGATATTATTTAGAAAAAAAATATGGGGAAATAATTAAACTAATTTAAAAGACTAACAAAAAAACTCAAGAAGTAGAAAATAATAGGATAAGAATGATGATGGAAGGATTCCAAGACAGTGGGTTCTACTAACAATTTCTCATTTCACAAATAATTGAAGATTATATTTCACTATCTTATTAAATGGTCGCATAAATCATCTAACATCCCTATCGAGACTCCTATAACTGTAGATTTAAAAGCTTAAATTGGTCTCTCAATATTCATTAACATGCAATTCAACTCTTAATAGAATAAAAAAAACTAAAACTTTCACAAATCCCCATACCCTCTTATACGCAATGATTTATGTCATATATCTATAATCCTTATGTGGTTTATCCGATCGTTATAAAAAAATACTACAAAACATGTAAAAAACAGTAATCATGTGCTAAAGCATGCATTCAAAACAAGAAAATCGAATAGGATATATGAATAGAAATATATAACATCAATAAAAAGAAAATAAGAAACAATTGTCATTAATATACTCCATGTCTCAGAGTCAAAGCGTATAGCCGAACATGATTAAAACAAAACACAGAGACATGTTTGAATAACTCATAATCAAACTAAAATAAATTACAAAAAGATAAATATAACCCACCACGAATCTCTTTACACGTATTGGACTCTCATCATTTCTCCTAGTGAATAGATGGATGGTGCCTGACTCCTTTATGCTTATAGGGCTTATTTTATAAGATATATCTGCTATCTTTTAGTACTAGACAACCACACAGTATTTAGAAACTTCAAAATCACTCTCTAAACCTAGGAAACGACTTTCATTATTTCTACCACCACACGCATGACCAGCAAATGTGACCACTATTTGTGTATTTTGATCATGCGTCCCTGTTCCCAACTCAATCATTTTGATCATGTTCCTGATCGCGATCAAGTTCTTCCCACTATCTGTTTCACACTCACGACCACCATTCTCGACCCCTAGTCATGCTCACCTAGATGTTTGGTCATGCTCGTTGCCGATTACGCCCATTTTCATCCGTTTCGACCTTGTTTCATCTTAACTCATCTTTGTGCATCCCATTGTCATATAGCTTGGGTTCGTTAACTATCTTGCTCCAAAATATCTCAAAATTAACACTTTCCCATTAAAAAAAATGTGAACGAGCAAAGTGTCATATCTCCAATAAATGTGAAGTGACACGTGTATAAAAAAATAATCACACATTCAGTCTATAAAATTCTCTAAAACACACCATAAATATGTGTAAAACCACATACAAACAACTCGTTCCCCCTCACTTGCTAACACGCCTTGTTGCCCAACTAAAAGTTCACACCCGATTCCCTGATTGAGCTTCTACTCTTATTGGTTTACTGGCTAAGCTTTCAGAATAAGTATTCTAAGGATTTTCTCTTAATGTTTCAAGGGTTTTTGAGATAAATTACATCTATTTTTGATATTCTTGTCGGCTTGCTTCTTGTCGAAGCTAATAACTTTTCAAACTTAGCAAAATAACTTGAATCTCAAATCTATTGTTAGGTCCAACTTTTTTTATGTTTTGATGATGGTAATATTAGAGAATAATTGGAATAGATCCCTCATTCACATTTAATACTAATCTTGGGACTTATATTAGTAGGTTAGAACTTCAAAGAGGAGTCAATCAGCTAAGTGAAAGGAGTCAGAGTCGACAACAGCAAATGCTGAATTAGTAGTTGGCAACAAAGTCATAGCACATACATCTCAGCAACTAGAACTATTGGCAGTTGCACACTCTAGATGAAGACAATATACAAACCAATAAGGATCCAAAGTCGAAATAAAAAATCTTCAGTAAAAGGGAGTAGTTAGACATAACATTTGACTAGAGAAATATATTTCTAAATGATCATTTGTCTGACTCGGCGAGGCCGTATTTAATGCACCCACATGGACTTAATATAGTCAGTAGAGACATAAGGGCCTAACATGATTAAACTACATGTCAAAATACTTATAGGGTACATGCAACATGTTATAGGTTGGATCTAGGGGCGAAATGTGTCATCCTATCGGTAGAAAAATCTCAAGTGTGAATCCACCACATGGTCAAAATCCAAAATGATCCACTTATAAATATCTTTTGCAGGACTCCTTTTCATTCCACCAATTAACATTCAAATTCTCTATCTTGTACAATTGGAAATCTCAAATCAAGCTGTAAATACATATCTTTCAAATTTAAGATACAAATTAACACGTCGAATCAAGTGTGTGATTAATCATAATTAAATTAGTTGTCAACAACACATATTTGCCATAGCTGCAAAGTGCTTCAGGGCGTAATCTTCTATTCCAATAAAGCGATCTAAGGCGGGTCCGGAGCAACTCAAGGTGAGTCGGAGCAGAGTGGTCTTAGGCAGACCAAAGTGGTCTTAGGTAAGTCGGGGGTGAATGGTTTATACATATTTATATGTTTTTTGAGTGTGTTTTCATGTCTCATTTTCTATTTCTTTATCAAGTTATTGTCATTCTTTTGGTCATTTTTAGTAATTTTGTGTTGTCATGCTTCGTCTATCACTTTTCGTTATTTTGTATTTTTTTTGCCATTTTTAGGATTATTACTCAAAATTTTCTTTTTAGGTCAACAACGGTCAAAAGTTGGCCAACGATGAGGTCGGGAGACAAAAATAATCTTCATGATGTGTGTTGGTGAGCAAGTGTTTTGAGAATTGGACCAAAACATCGATAAACGTCATTGTTCAATGCGGTGTTGGCCCACACTCTCTCAAACTAGACGTAATATTTTTAAATCTAGAGCGTAACTCTTTCTCCTGTGTTCAATCAACAAGAATCTCATATCATTTAAAAACTTAGTGATATCTCTACAACATTCAGGTTTACCACTTAGCTGAATTAGAATATTTGGAGTGGTAAAATGATGTTTAAAGTGGAGGCTATGTGTTAAAATCCCCAAATATGGCAGATCTTAAGTTAGAGGCCTGAAGTGTGGTTTTTAGTGGTTTTGGAAAATTAAAGGTTCTATTGGCTCGATATTATCGGAATTCGATTAAATTGTAAATTTCAATGTGTTTCAAGCTTGGAAAATAAAAGGAAAATGAAAATAAAGCAATTAAACTAGCTAAACTACACTAGAAATTGAAATAACAAGTTGGTCGGATGCCTCGGTCGTCTGCCTTCAATGAAAATTTAAGCAAAATCAAAAATTTAGCAAGAACAAGCATTGTTTCACCAAATACAAGCATGCAAGCACAAGGTACAACAATGCATAAAAACTCAAATAATGCAAATAAGCAAAAATCGAAAGCATGAATGGATAAAGCAATGAAAACAGACGGGAAAGTTTAAAACTTTATGAAAAATAACAAGCAACAAAGAGTAGATCTAGGATTTAAGCATGAAACAAGGCATGAAAATAAGATTTAAAATAAAGCATGTGAAAAACTCAAAATCAAGACGATTCAAGACCCGATCTATGATCTAGACGTTTCACTCATCTAGATTCCATAGCCAATTCTTAATATCTAACATGAATTCAAGGTGCTAAGACAAAAGGCATAAAAATYAAGAAAATGCATGAAACATATGAAATTYCGTGAAATTAAACGATCTAGGCCGCAATCTATGATCTAGTTGTGTCACTCAACTAGATTCCATGGATGATRCACAAGATCAAGCACAAATTCTAATACCTAAGGRAAAAAGCATAAAACAAATGAAGAACAAAGCATGAAATTAAAAGAAAGCTTACTAAAATTAAATGGAGAATCCAAAAACTTGAWTGAAATTGCAAYGAATTAAAAATCCAAGGGAGTACTTGAATCCTTCTRGAMKTTKCAAACCCAAGGKAAAGCTTGAAATTAAATCTAGAGAGAGAAAATAATCCCAAACCCAAGCTTGGGTTGGGAGGAGGTGTTTTTTTTCTAATGAAAAGAGTTTATCTATTTATACAAACTAATTAGGGGTAAATTGGTCAATTATCACTTGTAAGCTTGGATTTTTCCATATTTGACCAAATTTTACCCAAAATGGTCTAACTAGACCATTTGGGTCAATATGGCTCGGGTGCTGGGCGAGATGGCTCGGAGCTGGGCGAGCTGGCTCGGCGCTGGGCGGGAATAGCCGGTCGCTGTCGGCAGCGCTCGACAGGTGTGCGCGGGACTCGGCAGGCATGGCGTGCAGTCGATCGACTGGCACAACAGTCGATCGACAGCTCTCGCCAGGATGGACTTTGGAGTTTACCTCACTACCCACTCGCACCTCTTGGCAGACAAACCTAGAACTTTAGAGTCACTTCAGCCCCAACATTAGAGAATGCGTGCAACATTCTTGTTCCTTCCTCTTAGACACTTGTTGAACCCTTTCTTCGGCCACACCTCTACCCCACTTCGGTGTAGCTCTTTTGGCAAAAAAAAAAAAAGTGGGACTGCTGAAAAGGCTCGATGGTCTTATCTTGTGAGGCGCCGAGCACCCCTCCATGTGGCTCTTCCATCTTGACATTTTTAAGTTTGTAAATACCCCTGTAAGGTGTTTGTACCCATCATCATGTGTATACCATTTTTAACATTTTTAGGTTTTTAGATATCTTTTTTCCAATTTTTCCTCCATGTTCTTCAAGTTCTTCATTTTCCCAAATCTAGTTTTCATTCCTTGCCATTTAGTTAAAGGTTCATGCTTTTTGTGGATTATGCTATCTTAATTACTTCTTAAATTTTGAGTAAGATTTCTTAATTTCTTACCTTTATTGCTTAATTTCTTGTTATGAATTTTTACTATTTTTATGATGTCCTTGCCTGTTTTAGTTTGTTGTTCTTATATTTTCTTATGATTGAAGGCTATACCTTGTGAGTCCAGAACTTAGATGAGTTGATGTACTTGCCCAAGCATGTTTGTACATTATTTAATTAGATTTAACCTAATTAGAATGTCTTGATTGTTAATTAAGTGTTTTGGTAAAAACCTTAATCTAAACTTGAGTGGCTTTGAGACCGAGAGAGACAAGCCATTAGATTTGATTTCGATTAAGGGCTAAATATGACTGTGGTTTAGTACGATTTAATTAGAAGCTCAATCAAACTTCGAATTGGTACGACTGAGTTTCTCTCCTATTAATTGATGTCAAACAACTTGGGTAACCATTGAAATGAAATTAATGCCCTAGACCCCTATTTAATTCTATTTTAAATCTCGTTTATTTAAATTATTGTTCTTAAAATGTTTTATTTTTAAATGCTTTCTTTAGAAATGTTTTCTGTTTTTCTCTTGTAGTTTTTAGAAAAACAAAACTCAAAATTTGATCGGGTGTTTAGATTAGATTTTATTTTCCTTATTTTGTCTTTCACGTTTCAAACACAAGAATCACTTTCGATTAGTCTTTCTTGAGATATACGACTTAAGTCATCTCACCTCACTACATTCAATCTTGTTCTATTTTGTGATCAAATCTTAAAATGTTTTTAAAAATAATGTGATTGAGATGGTATTAGTGAACGCTTAGTTGGTATTAGGTGTTCAACAACTAAGAGGGAACAGACTTACTCTGTGTTGGGCATCATGGGTGTTGTCAGCAACAAGGAGAACAAGCTGAGTTTATTTAGACTGTTGGGGATAGTTTCCAAGAGGTTCAGTATTGTATTGAGAACATATCTATTGTCCTTTGGGGACATAGTATAATTACAAAAACCTCTGAGCCTCGTAAGAATATTGGTGTCATTCACTTTTTATACTTTACATTACACACCTTTATTTTTACCACTACTTAATGTTCTACTTACTTTGCATAGTTTTTAATTTACTTAGTCTTTATTACGAAGTTATCTTCTATTGTGAATGCTTTATGTAAGGCTTAATAGTTAACATATGTTAAGAACTATCAACTCTAGTGAGTGTCAGACCTTTTTAAAGAGGTTTTCGAAAAAAGTGCAAAGGACTATTTACCCCCTCCCCCCTTTAGACCTTCACCAAGATAACTTTTGGACGAACACTAATTGATATAAGTTTGAGTGCTTTAGGATTCTAAGATCTTCGATTGAGTATGATAGAGAATTTGAGTTTTAATCGGTAATCTCTAATGGTCATTTATTGGTTTGGTTATTTATAAGCGGGCCTTTTGAATTTGTCTATTGCAGATTTTCATCCCTAATCTTCTATGTTAAATATGTTTGATCCACATCAGGTATGCTAGAGTTTCTGACACAAGAGAATATCCGTTGGGGGCTTTGTGTCTCTACCAACTACTTTAATGTCATGTGGGTGCATTAAATGTGGTATTAGGTTTTTATAGTTTTACAAATGATATTAAATTTAGATCAATAAACTATGTATGTTATCTCCTTCCATTGTAGACTTAAGTGTCGACTTTTAATTCTTGTAAGGTTTTGTCGACACTTTGAGAGTGTGCAACCGTCAAGTCAATTTGACTATAAGCTTGCATTAGCCATGATCTTAGCCGACGACTTTAAGTTATGCTAGTATTATCATTGTTGTCAACTTAACCTCCTTTTATTTGGGTGGTGACAATACTTGACAACTTCAAGTCCTACCAACTAAAACTTATATCTAAAGATAAAATTACAAGTGAATAGAGAAACTAGTCATATTATACTCTATTAATGCCATCATCAAAATTATAATTTATTTCCTAACAATATCTAGTTTTATATATTAGATTTTTTTTAGTAACTAAATATATTTTAATTAACTAGTCATTATAATTTAAATTGCAGCATTAAACTGCAAGAGCTATTTGAACAAAGAATAGAGTATATGAAGTCTGAGCTATACATGATCGCTCTTATTTTTACCACCGCAAGTGTACGGGGTTCAATTGTAGTACAAATTTGAGCAAGATTAAAAAATATCGAATCCACAAGGACTACGAATGAAGAACCTCAATCATAGAAATTTGATTTTATTTAGATGTTTAAATATCAACTTAGCGCTTATTAATATAAAAACAATCAAAGCATATAATAAAAAATTGAAAGATAATGAGAGATTTATTGATTCTTAGACATTATCTTGATTGATAACTCTTTATTGTTTACAATTAATAACATTTTAATCAAAGTCTAATCCTATAGGAATTTTCGAAGCTAACCCTTACTCATGGTTCGGGTAGTAAAGATACGTAGACTCAATTACCCCTGTGTCCGTACACCCCCTAGCCAACACATTTAATTCAGCTGAGAAATGATCTTATGATTATAATATTCCCCGTAAGACAGATGAACATCAATGTACCCCATCTACGTCGTCTATCTTATTGCTTAAATATTACCCCATCCACATTCGCATAGATTCAATATCTTGCAAATAAGTATATAGTGTTGATCAAGTACCCACACACAATCATTAACAGGATACAAACAAAATAGGTAGTAAACAATTGGCAAATGAAACACTTTAATATCAAGTTGCACCGAATTTGGGAGCAAAATCAAAAGAGCTTTTCGAGCTTTGCAATCTTTTCACGAGAAAATGTTGATTATATATATATATATATATATATATATATATATATATATATATATATATATATAAGCGGTTTTGGACGAAGCACAAAAATTCAACCCCTCACACAAGAGGCCATAAACATGTAAAAACCCGACAAGTAAACTATTCAAACTTCCAAGCACGTGGAGTTGTTCAACAATGTAATAACACTTGATATTAAAGTGTTTCATTTGCCAATTGTTTACTACCTATTTTGTTTGTATCCTGTTAATGATTGTGTGTGGGTACTTGATCAACACTATATACTTATTTGCAAGATATTGAATCTATGCGAATGTGGATGGGGTAATATTTAAGCAATAAGATAGACGACGTAGATGGGGTACATTGATGTTCATCTGTCTTACGGGGAATATTATAATCATAAGATCATTTCTCAGCTGAATTAAATGTGTTGGCTAGGGGGTGTACGGACACAGGGGTAATTGAGTCTACGTATCTTTACTACCCGAACCATGAGTAAGGGTTAGCTTCGAAAATTCCTATAGGATTAGACTTTGATTAAAATGTTATTAATTGTAAACAATAAAGAGTTATCAATCAAGATAATGTCTAAGAATCAATAAATCTCTCATTATCTTTCAATTTTTTATTATATGCTTTGATTGTTTTTATATTAATAAGCGCTAAGTTGATATTTAAACATCTAAATAAAATCAAATTTCTATGATTGAGGTTCTTCATTCGTAGTCCTTGTGGATTCGATATTTTTTAATCTTGCTCAAATTTGTACTACAATTGAACCCCGTACACTTGCGGTGGTAAAAATAAGAGCGATCATGTATAGCTCAGACTTCATATACTCTATTCTTTGTTCAAATAGCTCTTGCAGTTTAATGCTGCCAATTTAAATTATAATGACTAGTTAATTAAAATATATTTAGTTACTAAAAAAAATCTAATATATAAAACTAGATATTGTTAGGAAATAAATTATAATTTTGATGATGGCATTAATAGAGTATAATATGACTAGTTTCTCTATTCACTTGTAATTTTATCTTTAGATATAAGTTTTAGTTGGTAGGACTTGAAGTTGTCAAGTATTGTCACCACCCAAATAAAAGGAGGTTAAGTTGACAACAATGATAATACTAGCATAACTTAAAGTCGTCGGCTTAAGATCATGGCTAATGCAAGCTTATAGTCAAATTGACTTGACGGTTGCACACTCTCAAAGTGTCGACAAAACCTTACAAGAATTAAAAGTCGACACTTAAGTCTACAATGGAAGGAGATAACATACATAGTTTATTGATCTAAATTTAATATCATTTGTAAAACTATAAAAACCTAATACCACATTTAATGCACCCACATGACATTAAAGTAGTTGGTAGAGACACAAAGCCCCCAACGGATATTCTCTTGTGTCAAGAAACTCTAGCATACCTGATGTGGATCAAACATATTTAACATAGAAGATTGGGATGAAAATCTGCAATAGACAAATTCAAAAGGCCCGCTTATAAATAACCAAACCAATAAATGACCATTAGAGATTTACCGATTTAAAACTCAAATTCTCTATCATACTCAATCGAAGATCTTAGAATCCTAAAGCCACTCAAACTTATATCAATTAGTGTTCGTCCAAAAGTTATCTTGGTGAAGGTCTAAAGGGGGGAGGGGGTAAATAGTCCTTTGCACTTTTTTCGAAAACCTCTTTAAAAAGGTCTGACACTCACTAGAGTTGATAGTTCTTAACATATGTTAACTATTAAGCCTTACATAAAGCATTCACAATAGAAGATAACTTCGTAATAAAGACTAAGTAAATTAAAAACTATGCAAAGTAAGTAGAACATTAAGTAGTGGTAAAAATAAAGGTGTGTAATGTAAAGTATAAAAAGTGAATGACACCAATATTCTTACGAGGCTCAGAGGTTTTTGTAATTATACTATGTCCCCAAAGGACAATAGATATGTTCTCAATACAATACTGAACCTCTTGGAAACTATCCCCAACAGTCTAAATAAACTCAGCTTGTTCTCCTTGTTGCTGACAACACCCATGATGCCCAACACAGAGTAAGTCTGTTCCCTCTTAGTTGTTGAACACCTAATACCAACTAAGCGTTCACTAATACCATCTCAATCACATTATTTTTAAAAACATTTTAAGATTTGATCACAAAAATAGAACAAGATTGAATGTAGTGAGGTGAGATGACT
>BMAC01000830.1:285060-340184 GCA_014905375.1 Phtheirospermum japonicum | reverse complement strand
ACCCACACACAATCACTTTTATAGTGTTGATCAAAGTACCCAACACAATCATTAACAAGATACAAACAAAAATAGGTAGTAAAAAATTAGCAAATGAAACTTTAATATCATAAAAACTTGAGTCACTACTCTCATGTCCAGAATCAAAGCGGATTAGCCGAACATGGTTAAATAAAATATATCTATAAAATAAATGAACAAACTTAATCTAATAACGATAAGAGAGTGAAGAAAAACTCCATCCTTAGGCTCTCAATATCCCTCCAATATGATGTATCTCATGCTCTTCCTAGTATATCTATTAAACGTCTTTGGATATCTAAAATGGTCTAAGGGGTATATGGTATTTATAGAGGTCCAAAACCCCTAAAAACATAGCTCTTATAAATATGCGTTCAGCGCTGCACCCGACTTGAGAGTTGGGTGCCAAGTAAGGTGTAGATCCCAGCCCCTGTGAAATCTCATCTAAACCCAACTTGCAAGTTAAGTGTGATTACATTTGTGTTATACGGACTTGTGCACGAGTTTTAAGTAAGGTGGAAACTCGGTTTGTCTTCTGGTTCAGTCTTGTCCCTTAAAACTGTCAAGTCAGATTTAGGTGTCTGCCACAAAGTTTGTAGATCTATCTCTTAGATTTTCATGGACACTTGATTCACCTAGATCAGACTTTGTATGAGAGAGTTTTAGCTCAAATACAAAATACTTGCAGCTTATATATTTCTTAAGGCTTCATACTACCACTACCTTAGCTCCTTCTTATTTTTTATTTTTATTTTGACTTTTTCTCAACTTTCTTCATTCCTCGTGCATCCTTTGGTCATCTTATCAATGCTTGTGTTCCAGAAAGGCTAAAAAAAACCTAGTAAAAAATAGACATGTCCCTTTTAAGCAAGAGGAAAATCTCTTGCACATGCTGAAAAATGGAAAAAATGAGAAATATGAGAAAGTAATGATTATAATTCGAAAATGCAGAAGTGAGACTTATAACACAAAAGTGACAGTAATATAATTTAAAGTGACAGTGATATTAGGAAAAGTGACAACTATTATAAAATAAAAAAACTCAAATCTTTTGCATTTTTCTGAATCTCTTTATTTGAAGGCAGGCCCAACAGTAATTTGAATTGTATAAATTGCTGGCTATTTTTATCATCTTCTGCAATGATTCCATAGTTTTTTTCCTCGTTCCGTGGTTTTTCATCGATAACATTCTAAGGTTCTAAAATTGGATAAATGTCCACTCACTCTCCTTGTCCAAACTCTACAGCTCGTTTATCTTCTTTAACTCTCGTTCAGATGCTTTTGGCAGTCCAATATTGAATGAGCGGTAGAGAAGATGGTTCGGCTTTCCTTTCCATTTCAACCTATGCAAACAAACAATTTGTAGAACCAACACGCACCCGCTTACGTGTGTTATATTTTTTTATTGAACTTGGTAATCAATCTATAAAGCCTATTCAAAACAAAGGAACACCAATCGAGCTTGGGAATTGCTCTCCACGTCAACCTTCGATTATAGATTTGGCAGGTTCTGCAAATTCTTCAACTTTTGCTTTTTCTTGCATTTTCTCAGGTTCCTCGATTACATGTTCAACTTCTTTTGAAGTTTCCTGAATCGAACCCTTTTTCGCAGTATTTTTCTTTTTTCACCCTTCGTCGGTCGATTCTGATTATTCACTGGCTCAGATTCTTCAGTTGTAACTTCGGCTTCTTCAATTACAGGCTCAGTTTCTCCGATTGGAGGTTCACCTTCTTCAATGTAAGTTCAATTTTTTTGGAGATTCTTCGGTTGAAACTTTTTTTTACCAGTTTTCTTTTTTTACCTTTCTCCACACGATTCTGATTCTCCATTGGCACATCTGCTTGAGTTGTAGGTTCAACTTCTTGAGATTCAGGTTCAACTTCATTTGTAACTTCGTCACTTGTAACTTTTTTGGCTTTTCTCTTTTTGGACCCCTCACCAGTAGTTTTAGATTCTTCGACGACTCAGTTACTTGAATTGCAGCTTCAGCTACTTTCGGAGTTTCTTCAGTCATCATTTTTTATTGCATTTTCTCTTGTGATTGATCCTTCACCTGATCTTTCACTGGCTTGTGCTTCCTTTCCTCACGACCTGCTACTGTCCCATCTAACAAACAAATACACACAGGCAAGTATCAAATATAAATTTACTGACTAACACGCAAGGATAAGCTACTACCGACTAGAATGAACAAGAATAATGATGAATTGGAGACCAAATACCCTAATATACCAAAATCGTAAAAATAATTTGCAAAAAAATCTAAAATAAAATAAAATTAATACGACCAGAAATCATAGATAATCATAGAAGCTTAATCGCAGAAATCACAGAAAACTTAATACGGCCAGAGATCATAGAAGATTTAATGTGGAAAAAATAAAAAGGAGCAAGAATTATCATAGAAAAAATGCAGAACCTCAAGTAATGAAATTCCCAGACCAATCTTACCCATCCTCCCACCCCTCATCCCTGGATAAGCAGAAACAACAGATGGAGATGAGTGGTAAGGTGCCCGAAAATTGCTACATTAGTAGAATTTCTGATATTCATAGCATTCTGCATGTGTTTAGTTTTCTATCATCAATTTCATCATAATACAAGGTTAGTTACAAAGAGTATCCTAAAAAAATAGCTTTCAAACTTACAAAAACTAAAACCCCTAATATAAGTATCCCTCAAGGGCACTTTCTGTAACATCCCCAAAATCAATTACAAATGATATAAGTATCAATTTTCCTCTCAAGCAGCATTTATTAATTAATTAGGCAACAAAAATCCATTTTCATTTTGAAGTAGAGCATTCATTGTGAAGACCTTTAACATTATTTAAGCTGTAAATAATCTGATGTGTAATGTCCGCCTAAGACAAAGAAATGATCGAGAAATAATAGTTTTAACAACCTAAACTTCTCGTTTGACATGTCCACTAAACTGCAATATTCTATGAGTTATCTATTAAGAAGTCATCTGAAGTAGATAATATGGGAAAGGGAAAAACATACGCTGGAGAAGTTCATAAAAGATCGATCATCCGGTACATCAACAACATTAGAAGGATTAGAAGCTGATGGCTCCAGGGGATCATCCATTACTGTCAGTGTTGGAACTACTACCGGTTCTTCAAATAATGAAATCCCTAGACCAACCCTACCCATCCCCCCACCCCTTATCCCTCACGCGAATGACATCAATTATATACTAGTGCAACATCAAATTTGCTAACAAAACATCAATTAGATGACACAAACTAAGCAAACAAACAATAAAACCCTAAAAATTACAATTATAAAAATCAGAAAAAAAACAAGAGCGCACATTTGAGAATGTCACAATTTCGATTCAAAGTAGCTGTGCGGTGCGTGAGGCCGGGATCCTACAGTTCTCCGGCGAGACGAGTACAAATCGCGGCGAAACATTTTTTTTTTTTGAAGAATCGATTCGGAGAATTTTTTACCGAATCCGGCAATGATTTTATGCTAAATACAGTGATATTCTCCGGTGACACGAGGCGAATCCGACGAGACAAGACGAGTCCGACAATTTTTTTTTGAGAAAAATCGAAAGAACCCTAATTTTTTTCTTTTTGAAAATTCTCAAATGCAAGTTTTGTGAATTGTTTTAGTTTTCTTCCATTCTTTTTTGTTTTTATATGAATCTAATTTTATTGGCAAACACTTGTATTAGCCAGATTAACGGGTCATGATCTATTAGGCTATCTGACCCGATATTATAATATATTGATTTTTGTACTGTGATATATTATTTTTTACGGTATATTGTTTTTAATATGGACTCACAAGAGTATTGCCCAATTTTATTTGGGTTGGAGTCCACCACACCGTAAAAAGACACGTATGGCTGGACATTGGATTGTTTGCCAACCTAGTTTCGTAATAAATTGAATAAAATCCCTTTCTTTCCGAATCTCTTCTGGTACACATAAACCTCGTTTCTGTACGTATATCTATCTATACGCGTATGCATATACATTACTTCCGTATGTACGCTAGGGTTTCTGTTTCTTCTTCATCATAATTATATGTATTAGAAAATGTAAGTGAAAATAAGTTCCTTTAATTTCTGTTAAAAACTGAGGTGTTTCTGGAACAGGCAGTTGAATAATGGAGGATCCGAAGTTGAGCCCGAACCCGGAAGTGAATCAGCTTCCTGAAGCCGACTCGTTGCCCGATGGATTTGTCGAATCCTCTTCTGCGGCGCCTTTGGAGGAGAAGATAGCAGAGAATGATTACAAAGAGGAGAAATTACTTGAGCCTGGTTCATGGCCCGAAGTTGTGATTGAAGATGGCGGTTCATCTTTGGGAAAATTAGTGGGAAGTGTGGATGATCAGAGTGATTTGACGGCCGCAGAAAATGTTCCAGCAGCTTCTGGTGAAGGAAATGTTAAAAGATAAATAAAATCATATTTCTTTCTTTCTTTCTTCTTTTGACAGCTTGATTTAATTTAAATGAAGCAGCTTTTTAATTGGCTTCTAGATGAGTTTTACATCGGTGAGAAAGTATATACAATTGAATAGATATAGTAAAAGTGGGGTTCTATTGGAATGTCTGCATTGATATCTTGACTTCGATTACGTTTTGAAGTATGCTCAAAACTTGTAGCTTTGCCCTTTGTTGCTTGCTAATGATTTTTAGCTTGGAATGGGATTTTATTTTGATTTATGATTTCAAATGTTACAATCATAGTCTTGGGGAAAGGAAGGTTAAGAAGGCCTATAAAAGAATTGCAGCTGGAATTGGGAGAGGAAGTTCTTGCTCAATTAGTTATATTGTTCCCCTCATGTTTTCTCATTTTGTTTTACATTTATATTTATTTTTATTAGTATTTTAATTTTTTTGCTTGTTTATAATATCTTTATTTTCTTTCTTCAACTCATGTTAAGGCTATATGAGAAGCACAATGTTGGCAGAAGTAGTAGAGCCCACTTGTAGATGTTAGGGTGGCATAGAATACACTCACTCACACACACACACACACACATATATATATATATATATATATATATAGGATTTGATTGTATGAGTATATATAGTAATGATTTAGGTATTTCTTGTATATTTTTGCCAAAGATGGAGATGTCTTTGGGTGAACAAAACTTGAAAGCTTTTACTATATTTGGAATCATTCTTGGGGAATGACAACATTGTCATTTTTTCTGAAATAAAGTGATTGCGATCAGACCATATAAAAATCCTATTGTCCTGTTTATATATTATTATCCGTTCTCGCAAGACTTCATTTCCTAACCTATATGGGATTTTGTGTTAATTTGGGCTTTACTTGTTCTGACAGTATTTAGATGCATGTTGTAAGAGCTGATTAACATATGATATTAGCTTTTGGATTGTGGTTTGACTTCTGATACTTACAAAAGTACCTTGGATTATTATTGAATACAAATTCAGTGCTTTAGATTTCCTTTGCTTACTTCTGTAGTTTGCTAAAGTTTCTTTGTACTTTTCTACTTTTGCAGCTGTTGATAGTGCAGAATCGCTAACAGTTGCCTCGGAGGATGTTTCAGCGGCAGCACCTTCTGAAAACATAAAAAAGGTATACTGTAAATAATGATCTAGCAAATATAAAGGAACTCTAGTGAAATTTTATGCTCAAAACTTACTTTATGCAGCTTTTGCTGTAAGTTAAATAAAAAATTAAAACATAGTTGATTGGGATTCTTCTAACCTTAATTTTAAAGTCATTCTTTGGGACCCTTTAGGTGAAAGTTGACAGCAGTTTGGATATCACATCAAAATACTTTTCTGCATTTATGTTAGAATATATATAAATCTAATGCTGCTCATCTGTGATATAATTTCAGGATACGTTTGAAGTGAAGCGTAAAAATGTAAAACGTAGCTCTAAATCAGAGAAGAAGGAGTTGTTGGATTTGACTCTGAAGATTCAACAACTTATTGTTGAAAGAGATTCTGGTAGGTGAATGTTATTTTCACTGACTGATTTGCATAAATTTAGTTTTCATTACACTTTTTCCGAATTTTTTGTAGTTCAAATAGTTGTTTTTCTCAATTAAGGCATGCAATTTTCTATATATTCCTGAACGTTCTATATTTTATGTTAAGAACTCATTACACTCTCATTTTACATGCTTACGAACATGGCTTATAGGTATATTTTGTTACAGAATTATTTTGCGAAATGATCTTAACAAGCGTGATGAGCATATATTGTAACAAGTGGTCTTATGTGTTTGGTTTGCTTATCTATTTATTCCTCTCATCTGCAGTTGTATCCGTTAAAGATAAACTTGAGTCGCTGTGCCGGGAGCTGCAACGTCAAAATAAATTGTTAATGGTAATTATTTTTTCTAAATTATCAAACATGGTTTGACATCAATTGATGGTTTTCCACTAAGATTCGGAAGCTTGGCATGGTTTTTGTGACATGTGGGTGCTTGGTGATATACATGTCATCACCATGTTTTCACATATTACCTGCAAGTTTCTGACGAATTGAAACATTTGTGCTTAATTATTGGCTTATTAAGATAGTTGTACTTGTTGTGAACATGTGGTTGATATTTTTAATATTGAATGATGTCCGTGTGTTCTTGCTTGTGATATTAGTTTTTCTAATTACTGTCCCTCTGTTTGCTTCAGGATGAATGCAAACGAGTGTCAACCGAGGGTCAAAATTTGAGATTAGATCTGTCAGACAAGTTTCAAGACGCAATTAAGGTTCTCATTTGTTTTATTTTTAGTCTATAATATATTGTAAAGCTCTTTTGCAATCATTGTGCTCAGTATTTGTGAATAAACGATCAATTACACTACGATCTCCAATATCTTCATTGTCTCCTATTCATCAGTACAACAATGCCTGTTTTATTAACAACACCTGGACAAGTACTTCTAGATTTTAATTTATGTGCAATACTTGTTGTACCCTTAAAACAAATCTTAGGCCCAATAAACGTCAAATACAAGTACCTTGTTGTACCTTTATGTCACCTGTCCTTAACGGACAGCTCTTTATTGCATAGTTTTGTATCTTTCTTTTCTGTAGCATCCAATGAACATCTTCATGAAGATTATCTCTCTATAAATATAAAGATTCAAGCTCAAAGGTCAAGTAGTACAACTATTCATTTTTTTAATAAGTTTTTTATAGTTACATGTCCTGCACTCTTTATTGTAGGAAGTAAGCAAAAAGCTGGAGGAGCAGAAACAAGAATGTATACTTCAGCTAAACGAGAATGAAATGTAAGAAAAAAAATCCAGGTCTATGTACTTCATCTAATCTTATGCTTGTGAATTATGCACAGTTGTGTATGCTTGAAGTTTAGATATCTTGTTTATCAGAGGAGAACAAGCCCCTGACATTGTTGCTCTGTTTCCTGAATAGTAGCACTTGCTGCAAAATGATATGCTCTTGTATAACACACACACACACACACACACATATATATATCGTGTTATTTGGTTTTATCATCAGTTATTAATGCTAAAGTTCCATCTAGAAAACAGTGTTTACCATGCATGAAGATGCTTACATTTTTCATATTACCCTGAATGAATGCCTTAGATCATTTTCCAATTTGCGGTGAATTATATAGTCAGATTTTGCTCAACGTTCTGGAATAAAATCAAGTAAGACTGAAACTCGATGTTCACTGTGAAGAATTTGTGGGAAGAACTGCAAATAGGAATATAATAAGTATATGCCCTTTTGTAATATTAAGTTATGGGTAATTGTATGATGTGTGAAATTCTCTAACTTCAGGTTAAAGACCAAGTTAAAACAACTTGTTGATCAGTACTCTCTTTCTGAGCAGCAACATGCACAGCAGGCAAGCACTCTAGTTAGAGTATCTGCTTATTAAACGGGTTCTAATCATTTCTTGAGTTTGCAGCATAATTTGAATTGTTTTAATTTTAATTTTTTTTAATTATTTTTTGTGCAGCTAAAACAGAAAAAACTTGAACTTCAGCTTGCTGAGTTGAAACTTCAGCAACACGAAGAGAGATTGAAGCAGGAACAATCGCAGATGAAATTGTATTCAGAACAGGTGGCACATCTCTTGACCACTGAAAAGAATTTGAGGTTGCAGTTAACATCGGACGGTGAAAAATTCCAACAATTCCAGGTAGGCCTGTTTTTCTTTTATGGAGGCCCTGGGTGCATTAGATTTTGGGATAATTACAAAAATTACTCCTGTGAGAAAAATCCAGTATTCTTTTGACATGACAAGTATCTCCCTTGAGGGTTATATTAGTTTTACAAACTCCACTTCCTCACCAAAACCCCTCAATTGGTGCAATTTGTAAAATAGAAACTTATGTTTAAGGAAATATTTGTAATTTTGGAATATATCCATTTTTTTTTTCTTTGACTATTTGATTGGAAAGTTGTTTTAAAACTAAATCCATCTCCATCCAGAAAATTTGAAAATTCAATATGTTATTAGCACATTGTGTTGTTAAATGAAATGTAAGACTTATCATCTTTTATAAGTATTTATTTAACTAAGAAACGCCAAGAAAAATAGAGGATGATTTAAGATCTAGTTCTGGCCAACTATTTTTTGTCATTCTTTATACTCTCCCCGTCCCAAAATGATAGTCCTGCGGTTGATTTCACACAAATTAAGAAAGGTTTCACACAAATTAAGAAAGGAGTAGTTTATATAGTTAAGTCATTAATTTAGTTAGTGTTTTCCAATTATACCCTTCTTAAATTTATTAATGTCAATTAATACTCATGAAAATCAGTTGTTGGAATTAGTATATTTGTTATTCGAATAGTAAGATTTTGCCTTGTAATCATCAATTTTCAATTTACCATTTAGAAATTTAGTATTTCAAGAATATTAATTAAGGGTATGTGTGGAAATCAAGAAATTAATGATATGTTAAATATGATAACTGGACTATCTTATGGGACAGACGAAAATGGAATACTAGACTATCTTTATGGGACGGAGGGAGGGAGGGAGTAGTTGTTTGTCTTTGTTTAACTCGGTTTGCTCCAATATGGAGCATATTGTCACGGGTCACGCAACCGTGATCTTGGAGGTTGGTCGGATTTGCCAATCGTCGGCAAAGTCATGCTTGCCGAGAGGCTTGCTGCCAGAGCAGGGCGTTAGGCGCATGAGCAAAGTGGCGCGGGGCGACTTGCGTGACATGGGGACGCCGCGGGCGATGCAGGCAGTCGTGGGACTTGAGTGTGCTTCCTTCCACTTGGACAGAATAGGTAGGAAGGCATACCCCGACACCGGATGCAGGCGTGGTTAGGCTTGCCTGAAGGAATCGAGGGGGAAACGTACGGGCCTTATAGCGTCCTCGAGAGGCCTACGCAAACTTAAGCGGTCCTGGGTCTATATGGCGATACTTAGCCACAGTACCAACCGGAGGTGTCCAATGCGCGGATGCTTCCGTGTAATATTGTAAGTTTTGTTTCCTTTTTTGTGCGTCGTAGGTCGGTTAGGTAGTTTCCTTTGGATAGGTTTCCATGCGTGTTTGTGGGCCGGCCGAATAGGGCTTTTTGTACAAGGGTCTTAGTTAAGTCGTGTAGCTTGTTGAAGGCGAAACCCTGAACCCTCAGCGTAGTAGTGTTTAGTATAAATAGGCTTCTCGTCCTATTGTAATTTATCAACAAGTTTTCTCGCAGTTTAATAGAAATATTATTCTCCAATTCTCTTGTTCACTTTCTTGCTTTGTTCTTCACGTTTTTGGCTTGTTCAAAGGCTTGCCAAGATGTCTTATTTCTCCTCTTATCTGGACGACTTGCATGCTTGGCGCCGCACGGGCATATTCCGCTGCCCTGTAAGGCAGGCCCATGACAAGTGGTATCGAAGCCATTTGGCTTCTGAAAATGTGCACTCCATATGTTAACGATGGGGTGGTCTCAAGACATGTGAAGGAAGAAGTGAGTAACATCCCGATGGTCGACGGCGGGAGCGGATCCGTGCCAGAGCGTCGGTTGTCATGGTACGAACAAACCATGGCCAGGGAAGCTGAGCTGCTGGATCTGGTCAGAGACTCGAAGGGCGGGAACGGTGTAAAGCTTTGGGAGATTTGGACGCTGAAATCCAGTGCATCCAAGCTCGGCTCTCTAAGTTGGTGTCAAGTGAGGTTCGTGGACACTTTACTCACCTATTGACAGCGGTGAAGAAACGAATTAAGATCTTGGAGGATCGGGTGGCGTGTCCCGAGTAGACGGAGGTTGCAACAAGGGACCGATGCCTTGTAGGACCCAAACGAGGAGTTCCAAAACCCCAATCATATGGCGGTTCGAGGGACGTGCGAGCGATTAAACTCTTTTTGCACGGTGCGGAGCTATACATCAAAGCAATAGGTGTGACGTCCAACGCTGGGAAATTGCGTATGGTTTCGAAGTTGTTGGCAGGCGAGGCCACATGTTGGTGGATGCGACGCCGGGTAGATGGTGCCAATAGTCTCGGCATGGTGGAGATGTAGGGAGGGTTTGAAGGCGAGTTGGGGAGCCAATTCTACCGCGGGAGTCCATGCTACGAGGATGGGTATTTCGATCTCCGAATTAGGGGTGATGTGCTGCACGTGTGGGGAACGCTAAAAGCTAAACAGCTTGCGACAAGGATGGTACAATTCGGTGAGGCGATAGGTGGGGGAGACATCTGGATGATGGGGCATGACATAGGATGAGACTGATTTTCGGGGTGCTTCGTGTGTGGCGAGCAAGGCCACGTTCGAGCCAATTGTCCACGAAAGGGCAATAAGGGGGCGACTGGTGCGAGCCAAGGGACAGATCCTAGAGAAGCTACTGAGGTTGTTAGGAGCCATGAGTGCTTGTGGCGAACCGATCAACGGGGAGCAAGATAACGTAATAGTTGTCGAGGCTTCGACGATCATAGGCAAGGTTGTCCGGATGCTAGTTGACACTGGTGCGTCGACCAATTTCATGAAGGAGGAATTGGCGTAGACGTTAGGTCTAAGATAGGCACCAACGGGGTGCGTAATCGAGGGAGTGAATGTGGAGGCTCTACCTTACATGGCAAGGCGGAGGATGTGGTAGTTGCTATCGGGGATTAGATGGAAAGCATGGTCGGGTCGATGGATGACTTCGTCGCAGTTCTAGGATTGCGTTGATTCGAGGACGTGCGTGCTTGCATTGTCTTGTACTCTAACTCGTCTCCTGTGGGTACTTGCACACAAAGTACTCTTACTCACTAGTCTTGTTGGGCAACAAGAGTGCGAGTGTTATCCCAATGTTACGGGAGAAGCGGAAACTCGCGTCACTCGCGTCGTTATCAAGCAACGAGAAGATTGCGGGCATGACTAGCGCAAATGCCGTAGATGGGACCGATGCGGAGAGCAATGGGGTTGCTACTCCTAGATTAGGGGTGTAGGGGGACTTACCAGAGAGGACGGTGAGTCACGAGCCCCGCGAACCAGCAGCATGGTTCGGAGCGGCTGTGGTGACTCAAGCTGCCCTAGCGGAGGGGGCTGCTGTTGGCAAGCCCTGTAATGACCTACAATGACCTACAGGGGCGCGTAGTGGAAAGTCTGGCGAAAGACCGAGCAAGTCAACATCTGAGAAGGAAAAACTAGGAGGTTTTGGATGCAAAGGGGAGTACTCTCCATGAAGGGAAGCGGATGTATGTGACCAAGTGGGATGGGCTGAGACGTGACATCATTAAAGAATGCCACGACTCCCAGTGGGCGGGACATCCGGGTATCCGACGAACGACGAACTCTGGCTTTAGTAGAAAGGTCATACTATTGGCCCAAGATGGAGGACGATGTACAAGTGTTGTGAAGACTTATCTTGTGTGTCAGCAACAACACTCGGGGGGGCTGTTGCAACCCTTGCCGTTTTCGGAGTACCCATTCGAGAGTATCTCGATGGATTACATTGTGTCCTTACCTCGGTTCAAGGTTTTTGCGTCGATTATTGTGATGGTGGATAGGTTTTCCAAGTATGCGATGTTCATCCCCGCCCTAGCTGACGTGACGGCTATGGACATGGCGAGATTTTTCCTAAAGAATGTCGTGAAGTACTGGGGCATCCCCAAGACAATCGTGAGCGATCGGACGTCCTTCCCAGGGAAAATTCTGGTCCGAGCTGTTCAAGTTGTTGGGGACTAGTTTGGCTTTCTTCACGAGTTTCCACTCACGGAGCTGTTGGGGACCAGTTTGGCTTTCTTCATGAGTTTCCACCCACATAACAATGGGCAGACGGAGAGAGTGAATGCGTTGCTAGAGTTGTACCTAGGCCACTACATAAGCGCAAACCAGAGGGACGGGGCCAAGCTACTGGACACGGTGCAGTTCTCCTACTACTTGCAAACTAGTGAGTCTATTGGGAGAATTCCGTTTGAACTAGCAACCGTGTGGCAGCCTCTGGGGCATCAAAATGTAGCTTCGGGGTATGTGGGATAGAACCCTGCGACATATACGTTTGCCAAGACCTTACAGGAGGAGGCGGAGTTTGCGCGGTCTGTTTTGAATAAGGCAGCCAAATGCATGAAGAAGTGAGCCGACACTAAGAGGCGGGCTGTGGAGTTTCAAGTAGGGGATTGAGTGATGTTGAAATTGTTGCCTCAGCAATTAAAGACCTTGCGCACAAAAGGGGCTCGTAATGAATTACGAGGGACCTTTTGTGGTCGAACTAAAGGTGGGTAAGGTCACGTACTGGCTGGATATGTCCGAAAGGATAAAAATACACCCCATGGTGCATGTAAGTCAGTTGAAGACCTACCAATCCGACGAAGAGGATCCCAAACGAGGTCTATCCAAAAGGGCACCTACGGCGGTGGTAATCTCTTTCGACAAACTTAGCTCGGCGTCAAAATTAAGAGGAGGGACGTGCCTCGAAGCCCGGAATATCTGATTCGGTGGAGGGGCCGGGCCGAATCAGAAAAAAGTTGGGAAAGGGAGGACCACCTCTAGCAATTCGAGATGGAGATTGATAAATTCAAGGCCTTGGAAGGGCAAGCCTCGATGGGGACGGTGAAACTATTACCGGGGAACCCTATGGATATCTCGATACCGACTACGACTTTGGTGGGGAGAATGTCAGGTTTCACAAAGATAAGGGTGCAGTTGTGATCTTGGAGGTTGGCATGATTTGCCAATCGTCGGCCAAGTCTTGCCAGGAGGCGTGTTGGCAGGGCGGGGCGGGGCGTTGGGCGCCATGAGCAAAGTAGCGCGGCGCGACTCGCGTGACACAGGGACGCCGCGGGCGACGCGGGCAGTCGTGGGACTCGAGTGTGCTTCCTTCGACCTGGGCAAAACAAAACAGGCAGGTAGGCGCACCCCGACACTGGATACGGGCGCGGTTGGGCTTGCCTGGAGGAATCGAGGGAAAAACGTATGAGCCTCATAGCGTCCGCGAGAGGCCTACGCAAACTTAAGTGGTCCTGGGTCTATATGGCGTTACTTAGCCACAGTACCAACCGGAGGTGTCCAATGCGCGGATGCTTCCGTGTAATATTGTAGGTTTTGTTTCCTTTTTTGTGCGTCGTAGGTCGGTTAGGTAGTTTCGTTAGGCGGACGGGTTTCCTTGCGTGTTTATGGGCTGGCTGAATCGGGTTTTTTGTACAAGGGTATTAGTTAGGTAAGTTGCAAGTTTTGTAGCTTGGAGAAAAGGAAACTCAATACCCCAAGTATAGTAGTGTATAGTATAAATAGATCACTTGTCCTATTGTAATTGTTATCAACAAGTTTTCTCGAAGTTTAATACAAATATTATTCTCCAATTCTTTTGTTCACTTTCTTGCTTTATTCTTCACGTTTTTGTCTTGTTCAAAAAAGCCTTGCCAATATGTCTTATTTCTCCTCTGATCTCGACGAGTCGGCATGCTGGGCGCCGTACGGGCATATTCAGCTGCCCTGCCTTGGTCAAGAAGGCAGGGCCGTGACAATATGCTATCCTCTAGTCCCAGCTCATAGTCTTTTTTCTTTTCCATCTTTTGTTATTATAATTAATTTTTTATTCTTTCCCAGGAAGCATTGGTGAAAAGCAATGAGGTGTTTGAAACATTTAAGCAAGAAATTGAGAAGGTACTATTTCATAACACCTTTTGCTTCGTTATATCTCTTCCTGATCCATATTTTGTTTTCCTTGTTAAACTAAATATTATACTATAATGCCTATGCCATTGAAACAGATGGCGAAATCGATAAAAGAATACAAAAAGGAAAACACCTTCTTGAAGAGCAAATGTGACAAATCAGATGTTGCCCTTATAGAACTTGCTGAAGAGGTAATCTTTACCTATACACCTTTAGAATAATAACTGAACTCTTTAAATATATACTTGTAACTGTCCTAGTTTCTCTTCCCAAAAAAAAAAAAAAAGAGTGAGAGAGTTGGGTTCGTTTTAATTAATCCGTCAATGTATAAAGGTTTTTTGTTTTGGTGACATACTTGTTCGGTAACTTTCTTCATGTGTTATCTTAAATTTTTGCACCCGAGGATAATTATTCTCTTTATTCTGGAGCGCAGCGTGAGCTCCTGAGGAAACAACTTGAGAAAACAAGAAATCAAAACCAAAAACTGGAGTCATTATGCCGTTCACTCCAAGCGGAGAGAAAAGCTAATCCTGTTGGAGGAAATAGCTTGGATTCGATCCCGGTTTAAATTAATCGCATTTTGCAATATGAATGAATTTAGCTGTTTCCGAGTTATCCACTGCTTATATGTATAAGGAGCGACGTCTTTCGTTGTGGCTTTACATTATGTTGGCCGAATTTTGTTGGCAGAGTTAGGTGGATTTGTAGCGTTTCGGTATGTAGCCCTTGTATATTATGCTGCCATGAACTCTTGACATTCAAGTTTTTGTAATAGGGTTGTTGGATGAAATCCTACATTGCTTGGCTTGTTTCACATGCTCAACCATTCTTGGATTTAGTTTCTTATCAAGTGTAATAATGTTCGCCTCGTCTATGTTTCTACTTCAGCTATCAATGACACGTGGTATTTGTAGAATTAA
Source organism: Phtheirospermum japonicum (assembly GCA_014905375.1). Classification (NCBI taxonomy): domain Eukaryota; kingdom Viridiplantae; phylum Streptophyta; class Magnoliopsida; order Lamiales; family Orobanchaceae; genus Phtheirospermum; species Phtheirospermum japonicum. The sequence continues at coordinate 325,208 of BMAC01000830.1, read as the reverse complement.
CACTTATAACTTCTAGTAAATTATTATGATCTAATAATTGTCCGTTAGGTTATATCCTACATAATACAGTTTTTATATAATTAGGGATTATAATGTTATAATTAAACACTTTTCATTAGATGTGTGAAGGTCTTGTATGAGAGCATCAGCATCAGGTATAATATATACTTATATCTGGAAACAATGCAACTGATGTGTGTGACTGGTTGTGAATCTTTATGCCCAAATTTATAGTTATCATGCTCCGGTCCGGTGTACTCATCCAGGAGTAGCATCGAATAAATCATGTGGGAATTGATATATTGATTTGTGAAATGGTACCAGTGAACTTATTAGGACTTTTTAAACTGTAGGTGTCTCTTGTACTTGTATGTAGATAAGCATTTCATATATATCATTATATTGTGTTATAATTAAATCACATCCATCTATTTGAGTACAACTGGAGTATGATTGTACTATTTATTATTTAGATAACTTATATTATTATAATAATGAAATTACTAAAATAACTTTGATGAACATAGTAATTAAAGTTTTAGTTTTTAATTAATCTTTAATATATAATTATAAATAACCCTTCAACTTATATTTATTTTGAATGCAAATTCTTGAACTTATTTTTATTTTGAAAGCTAACCATGTACTTTGAATTTACTTAATTAAATAAGTTAAAGATTTAAAAACAAAATCATATTTCCGAAGAACTGAACCATATCTTTATGGGGGTTTTTATCTCGATCTTCTGCAATTGGTGGTAAAATCTCAATTTGTTGCAACTTAATATATTTTGACTGGTTTATATTTGTGGATAGGTCATTTTTTTTTCTGACAGAGATTTCATGTTGCTCGAATGGCCGGAAACACAGCTCCATTGAGCATTTCCAGTCACCACATCAATTTGTAGGCGAGGAAGAGAAAAGGAAGGGACAAGATGCAATACACGAAATCGAATCGCCAAACCAGGTATAATGGCTATCCCTAATCTTTGTGAGTCAGTTGATGAGATAGATGATGTGAGAATCTATGGTGTCGAAAAGGAGATGCCTTTCCCATCGATAATGTGCAGGATGTGTTTTTTAATGCCCGAGGAAATGTTTGGCAGATTTTGAACAAAGGAATATGGATATAAAATAGTAGAGTAAGTCTAATGTCAGGTGGGGTTCGATAAAATCACATCGTCTACTATGGTGCAGACGAATGTGCGAGGTGAACATCTCAGAAATGCCTGCGCCCAAGACTTCAAATTCTCAACGAGGGGCAGGAAGCAGGGCTGCCTAGTTGAGTACATATCCAGCTTTTGTTATTATTTTCACTCATCTTTGTTTCTCTCTGAATCAACAGGTTGCTCGACAATTCTCCGAAGGCAAAACACCACTAAATGTCTTTGATGATTCTTAACACTATAAATCCATATGTATTTTCTTATTACATCTGATACTGGGCTGTTCTTCGCAAAAACAGTATGTAGTAATTTATGTTGTCCATTCACAACAAGTGTTTGCTAAACTTGATTTGCTGAATATATTTTCTACTCAATCTGCTGGTTAGTTTTGTGCATGTTCTTAATCGTAATGAAAATTAATGTTCCATTAGTTACTTTGAGAATATAACTTGAAGTATCTATTAAATCATGCTCTTCTTTGTATTTTCTAGAAGGGTAGCTTTGAGCCATGCATTTTGAACATATTATTTGGAATGAGTTTGAGACCATACTGATGCAATTATGAATGGTCGATGTGGCCAAAGACATTTTCTCATGCAGCCAAAGACATTCTTCACCGTATTAAGTATGTCGGCCGATAATGCACATCGAGAAGCTCAACTTGTCATCTGAAATTATCCCTGCACCTTTTTTTAAATGTGTATTCATTTAATACGTTATTGGGTGCACAAAAATCAAATGGAATAAGAAAATTAGTTGATAATAATAATAATAATAGTAATAATAATACGTACATACATACCAATTCCTGCATGACGCATGGTGAAATTTTACGCCCGAGTCGCAATAAGCTTAAATGCATCTTTATTGATTTATAAATTTTCCATCTAACCTCGACGCAATAAGCTTCAACGCATCTTTATCAATTTCTAAATTTTCTTTCGTTGCAATCCACTGCAGAGCATATATTATATCAGCAGCCTTTTAACTTATTAAATCCAAATTTCTGGCACATCGATATCAATAAACTAGGCAACACACCAAGCCTCGAGCAAACAAGAATGAAAATGGCCCGTTCCGGGCCCAACGACCCTTGATATTGTGCTCTCACGAATACAGGAGAAAGTATTGCATTTTCCGAATAATTTATACCAGGATCGACCCTGGTGGGCTTTCGTATGGTCGAATAGCCCGTATTCGATATTCCTAACCGTGCTTATTATTTCTTTAAATCATGGCCCTTAATGCAAGAATTGGAAAGCCAGCAAGGTTTCTATGGTTTTACCGGTCTCGCAAGGGCCATAAAACACGTACATCGACCAAACTTTTCCTTTCAAAAAAAGGGGCTTGAATTACCAAGTTTTGGCCCACTATATCCTTGAATGTTCATGACATGTAGTCCATTGGTGCACTATCTTCTTAATCCACGTCAGGTTCATGTTCAGGGTCGAAGGCAATCTTTTGCAAATTCTGTGACATGAAAGGAATGATGAAAATACGATTTTGATATGGGTGGACCGATAAGGAAGCTTTCTGGCACTTTCCCACTTTCACCCGAATATTCTACATGAACTGGCCATTCGGCATTGGGTCAGATTGGGTTGGGCTTGTTAATGTTATGCATATAGTTCTTCATATGAATGCAAATTTTTAGATGAATGTGATTGTGTAGATGATTGCTTATGTTACCGTTCACGTCCTTAGATGATTGCAAATTCTTATGCTTCTGTGCAACCATCTCTTTCTCCACAATAATTATATTTTTTTCACTCTTTTTTTCTTACATAAACAAAATAAACAATGAATGTTCTTTGTAAATGTGAGATCACCATTCTGATTCAAAATAGCATTGACGTGGGACCTGATGTGGGCTGGACTTCTGGAAGGGCAGATTGGACATTTGTGTTTTAATCAATTCGGTCAAGCCAGAAAAGTAGGAAAACATTATAATTATACTGACTCGGTATAAGTCTCTGTCTTATGGTAATACGTTTACATCTTAATTAATTACTTGTAAAATTTGCATTTCTAGTCTTATAATTAAGCTTGATGCTAATTTGGCCGAGGAGTCCGCTGGAACATTATCGGTTTGTGAAATGTGAATGATCTCGACTTTGAATTCAGCTAGGCGTGCTTTAGCGAGTTCTAAGTATAGTGCCATTTTAGGTTCCTCCGTTGATCTGATTCACTACTAGTTGGAAATCGCTCTGAATTTTTAAATTCTTGATCCCATCGAGGCTACTGTTTTGAGGCCGGCTAGAAGAGCTTCACATTTGGCTTCGTTATTAGTCAAGGGGAATTTGAAGCGTACGGCCAAGCAGAATGGTTTCTTTTCAAGGCTGACCAATATTATCCCGGTGCCAGCTCGGCCAGTCATTGACGACCCGTCAGCATGCCTGTGCCATTGCTCAGCCTCCGTCGAAACTGACTCGACTGCCGGGGTGAACTAAGCTATGAAGTCGGCCAGAGCTTGTCCTTTGATAGCCATTCTTGGTTCATAATTTATGTCAAACTATCAAGCTCGATAGCCCACCTGATCATCCTTCTGGACGTGTCAGGTCGGTGCATGATCTACTTCAGAGGGAAGCTCGTCAACACTATTATCCGATGTTCTAAGAAGTATGAGTGCAGGCTTTCGTGAGGAAATTACGAGAGCGTTAGCCAACTTTTCCATGGCCGAGTACCTCAGCTTGGCATCATGTATGGCATGACTCGTGTAATACACTGGGTGTTGCCTGAGCTCTTCGGATCGTATGAGTGCCGAGTTGACCACCACCGCTGAGATTGTCAAGTAGAGATATAACGACTCCTCCTTCATTGGTTTTTGCAAGGTCGGCCTGCTCGCCATTTATTTCTTCAGTTTTTCAAAAACTATCTGGCATTCCGGTGTCCATTCCGAATTTTTGTTCTTTTTGGTTGCCTCGAAAAAGGGTTTGCATTTGTCAGTCAATCTGGATATGAAATGATTTAGGGCGGCCATTTTGCCTGTCATGCTTTGCACTTGCTTTATACTTTGAGGAGTTTCAGGTCGGTTATTGCCTGAATTTGGTCCGGATTGGCTTCGATGCCTCTTTGTCTCACCATGTAACCTAAGAATTTCTCAGAACCAACTCATAAAGTACATTTTTGGGGTTCAACATCATGTAGTAAACACGTAAAATTGAGAATATTTTAATAAGATCATCAATGTGATCGGATGAGTACAACGACTTAACAAGCATGTCATTTACATAAACTTCCATTAACTTTCCTATCAGACTAGCAAACATCTTGTTCACGAGATGCAGGTAGGTGGCCCCAACATTCTTAAAGCAAAACGACATTATGGTGTAGCAATAAAGTTCTCTTGCCGAGTCCAAAGATGTATGCTCTTGATCACCTGAGTGCATCAGGATCTGATTATACCCGGAGTATGCACCATGAAGCTCATCATCTCGTGCCCGACTGTGACATCGACCATGTAGTCAATGTGTGGAAGTAGATAGTTGTCCTTAGGGCATGCTTTATTCAGGTCCGAGAATTCAACGCATAATCGCCATTGGCCGGTCTGCTTCCAGGAGAGCACAGAGTTGGATACCCAGAACGGATACCTGACCTACCGGATGAACTTGTTGTCCACAATTACTTCTATCTCCAATGTCTCATATCGGTCCAGGCTGAGCTTTTTTCTTTTCTGGATAACCGACCTGACATTCTTATCAATGTTGAGCCGATGATAAGCTTTTTCATGATCAATTCCTTGCATGTCATATTGCGTCCAAGCAAAGACGTCCTGGGTTGTCTTCAAGAAGTTTATCAGCTAGGATCGGATTGGTTCTTGGAGATCGTAGCCAATTCGGAGCTGCTTACTCAGGTCGAGATCATCGACCGAGACCCAATCCAAGTCTTAAACTGGCTCAGCATGTGTAGCCTTTCTTTTCAAACTCGACTTTCGAGGGTTTAGCTCGTCTTCGCCGACCTCAGTTGCTTTTCCTGTTTGGCGGCCATCATCTTTTTTTGGCTCTCCATCATTTCTTTTCTTGGCTAACGACCTCGATCCCTGCTCAAGTCGGTAATTTCCTATTCGGTCTGCTCAAGATAGTTTTGTCAGTGTGTATCTCTCGTTCATCTTTGTTCTATTCGATATGGCAGAGTTCAGCACATTTTACAACATTTTGCTCAGGGCTTATGTCCTTTCCCAGCTCTTTTTCAGTTAGCTCGGCTGCCTTTTCTAATCTCGGCACATCATTGTCTCCTCTATCATGGTTTTCATATATCAGTTCTTCTGTCAGGGTGTCTGTCATATTTTTCGGAGATTACCTTGATGGGCTCATCACCATTAGGATCCTCAACAAGCTCTTCACCTTCTTTCATCTTCTCAACATTTATCTGCCTCGACCTAATAGACCAGATACATTCTCAGGCTGCTTCTTGGTCCCCTCGGTGCTCGTATTCTCCCATGATGCCTAGAAGTTTGATTGAATAATAGTAGACCGACATTGCACCTTTGAAGTCATAGAGAGCCAATCTGCGGATCAGAGCATTGTAGTCACTGGGAACATCGATTACTGTAAAAGTGGTGATAAGTTAACCTAAAATAGAGCTTACACGCATTTGACACTAATTTCTTTGATTTGTTCATCACATGGCTTGATCTATTCTCTTGGTATTCTCATACTTCGGAAGGATGGAAAGTAGATCAGGCTAGCGTAGGCTCACGGATCGACCAAGACTCTATGTGTTCGGATTCCTAAAATGGGTACTGTGATAACCAGTGCGACTGAATATGAGTGATCAAGAGGCGTTGCGTCAGATTCATGGAATGTGAAAGATGACACGTACTTATCTTCTTCTAGATGGTCATCAAAATGGAAAATGTCTGACCTCATTACTTTTGTTAATTGGATCAAATTTCTTGCCTCCCTAATGGGAATCTTTCCTTTTTGATTCGCGACCTCTTCTTTTTCTCAGCTTGTATTGAAGAATGTCAGGATCTTCCTAGGTGCTCTAGCTACTGGGGGTGGGGGGAGCTGATTATTGCCTCTCCGCTCATGTCGGACCTGATGATTTTTGGAGACTGACAATAAATTCTGATCATCACAAACCTTGATCAAACCAAGTCGTGACACTCCTCCATGTTGTGCCCGATTAATCCGTGATACCTGCAGAATCTTTTCTTGTCGAGGAGGGAAGGATCTTTTTTGATTGGTCGAGCTGGAGGGAGAATATCCAAATCGGTAATTCATTGTATTCACCTACGGAGGTTGGCAACCGCTAACGAGTAGATCTCATTGTATTCACCTACGGAGGTTGGATGTATTTCTAATAGAAGTTTTTTGGTCCCCGTCGCCTGAGAGCTCGAATTTTTGTCGACCTGCCGAGCTGACTTGTGGTTCTACAGGAAAGATATGACTGGTGCAGACATGTTCTATTTAGCAGGGATTTAGGATGTGGCCAAAGCTAGAAATTCTTGGAAGGTTTGAGGATCTTGCTGATTTTTTATAGAGTTGTCAGACAACACATTATGGGCGGAGATGAGCATGGCTTTGTTACCGCATGGCTGAGACTCCGAGACCTGTTTTGTGAATCATGCGATGTAGGTTTTTAGAGACTCGTTCGGCTGTTGAACAATGGTGGCGATAGCACTTCTGGGTGCAACTGTGGCCTTAGAGACCTTGAAATTTCCTCGAAATGAGAATCTCAACTGCGGGCACGAACAGATTGAGTGGCGTGGTAATGACCGATACCATCTCAGTGGGGCTTCATTGAGTGTCATGGAGAACATGCGGCACCGGTATGTGTCGGATGCACCGAGCAAGTCCATGTAATTCTAATAGTGACTTAAATGCGAATCGAGATCACTACTTCCTTTGCACATGGCAATGGGAAGAATCTTCAGCTTGCCTTCTAGTGGTTATGAGAGGAGCTGGACAGACAGGGGCGATTCGTCATCACATCCCGAGCTGATCATTGCTGCTCGAGAAATTGGATAAATATTTTGGAGGGATATTTTTTTTGCCCCCTGAAGTATCACGAAAATTTGGACTTTACCTCCTAAAGTATATTTTTTTATTAAGCTGCCTCCTCAAATTTGCATTTTTTTGAGTTTACCTCCTAAAATACAATTCAGGTCAAAAGGTTGTCGGACGCCATTCACGTGACTTACACGCAAGAGCAAAAACGTCTTTTTAGTTATACTTCTTTTCACATTTTTTTCCTCCTCAACTATCTCATTTTTTTTTTTACTTTGCCTTCTAAAGTATTTCTCTATCAAGTTTCCTTCTCAAGTATGAGTTTTTTTTTAAAGTTGCCTCCTCAAGACAGTTTTCGGGCCAAAAAAAAAAAGAAAGTCTAATACGATGGAATTTACCTAATGAATGATACCCTAGGTAAATAATAATAATATATATTATTAATATTTCTTTCATATAAATAATATAATTTCTAATACATATAACATAATTATAATACACTTTTAAATACTACTACTACTACTACTACTACTACTACTTCTAATAATAATAATAATAATAATAATAATAATAATAAAAATAATAATAATTTACGAATACAATTTATAAATTTAACAGATATATCTAATAAATATAATGTATAATACAATTTTTGTTTCTTGCAATAACAATAACAATTTTTGTAACTTTTTCCTCATTTCTTATTTATTTGTTGTAATCATATTCATATATATATATATATATGTAAATTTTAAAAATATATAATATAATTATAATACACTTTCAAATTATAATATATAATAATATAATACACATCATATTATTTCAACACATATAATTTAAAATACAAATATAATATAGTTAAAATAACAATATATATAAATATTATATTATATTATATTCGAAAGTGTATTATCTTATAAATATTTATTGTTATAATAATTATTATTTGAAAGTATATTATATGTAAATATATATATATATATATATATATATATATAGGGGTGGGTTCAAATAGAACCATGTCATTATATGCGAACCTGCGAACTAGTGCTTTTATTATATAACAAAAGTGCTTTTATTATACAATCACAATGCTTTATTAATATTTTCACCTACATACACCAGTAGTGCTTTTATTAGACAATTCTAATGCTTTTAATCAAATAAGGAAATATACAAAAAGTTTGATCCATCCATTTAATTCTATGTATATATATTACAAGTAATATTGTATTTCAACAAACAAATAAGAAACGTGAAATAAAGGTTACAAAAATTATTATTGTTATTGTCTTTTTTTTTTAATTTTAAGTTATCATCGATTGTTATGGTGAAAATAGTCTACATCTATATAACAGTCTCTATTGATTAATAAATTTTAACGGTACTAAGGCTATTAAGTTGTAAATGTTTTATTGTATACCCTTTTAGTTATTTGAAAGTAGAGACTCATCTAATTTCTTTTACAACATTTATTTAATCACGTTTTTTTACTAATTGATCGAATTATGACACATATGATATAAATGTTCCACCATACTCAAGTACTTTAAACTCGAACTAGAGAAAATAAAAACACAAAATTTGGGGTGGGTGGGTGTGCGGGAGTGATTATGGTCATTTTTTTGGTAATTTATACAATTAGGGCTCATTTCATTTAAATGGTTATAGGCCAAAATCGTACGGGGTCGGGCAATTCGATCAAGTAACTATTATCAGAACTCTCTATTTAATTTACTTGTACATATTCTAACACAACTCAAACCATGCTATTCGATCTGAGATCGTTTGTTCAAATTATATATATATATATATATATATATATATATATATATATATATATGTGTGTGTGTGTGTTGTGTGTGTGTGTGTGGTGTGTGTGAGCTCGGGTCGTCAAGATTTTCAATAACGTTTGAACACATTTTTGTGTGTTCAAACTAGACGTTAGGGTTGAAAATCTAATAAAGCTGATATGAAATCTTTTCCAATTATGAGTTTGAACATCAGTAAATATTATGCATGTTATGATGCATTGACTTTTTGTATTAGTTTTTGAAATATGATGTATTGACTATCTGACCCGATACTCTAATGTATTAGTTTTTGAAATATGATGTATTGGTTTTTGTACTCAAAAGTATTGGTTTTTCATAAATATCTGACCTGTGTTATGATGTATTGGTTTTTGTGTTAGTATTATGATGTATTGACTTTTTTACTATAATGTATTTGTTTTTGTACTATAATGTAGCGATATGAAATTTTAGTTTAACGGATGATCCGTTAGTCCGGCCTGACAAGAGTCTTGCCCTTTTTCTAAGGCAAAGACTTGCGTTAGGCCAGATTGACGGGTCATGACCCGTTAGACTATCTGACCCAATACTCTAATGTATTAGTTTTTGAAATATGATGTATTGGTTTTTGTACTCAAAAGTATTGGTTTTTCATAAATATCTGACCTGTGTTATGATGTATTGGTTTTTATATTAGTATTATGATGTATTGACTTTTTTACTATAATGTATTGGTTTTTGTATTATAATGTAGCGATATGAAATTTTAGTTTAACGGATGATCCGTTAGTCCGGCCTGACAAGAGTCTTGCCCAATATTGTTTGTTAAAATTTTATAACTTTCTCGTTCTTCCATATATTCTGCATAATGTATCAATTAATCATCTTTTGATAATGTTCAACTTCATACACATATATGTTATATATATTAAAAACCTTTCTTACCCTCTAACCCAAATTATAATGAAGGTTATTATACTGTCTTATTAATTTGTAACTTTTCCTTTTTTAAACTTTTTGTATGTATAAGATATTTTGAAATTTATTTAAAAAAAAGCTCAGATATCTAAACATTTGAATTAAACTAAAATGTACATTTTATTATATATCAACCTATTTGTTAATGTTGTTGATGCAACGACCTATGTGTTAGTTAGGTTTTGCTTCGGAAGATATGTGTTGTCATCTGGTAGCTTCAGAAGCTGAGTTGGCAGCTTTTGATGGTTTGTGTTAAAATACTACATTTTTGAGATTTTTGACCTAAGTATAAATAATATTTCTTCTTCATTTGGTCAATTCAGTACAAACTTAGGTTTTTATGTTCAAACAATTCTCTCTCAAACTGCCGCCTAACTTTATTATTTCTTATCTTCCACATCTTATTATTTTTCTGTTAAATATCCAAAGTTTTTTTTATCAATCTATATGCATCTGGTGAAAAATATGTTGTATTAGTTTTGAATAGATCTATCCGATCTGAAGATGTAACATTCGATCTGGTTATTTAATTGCCAGATACGTAAAAGTTCATAATAATATTTAAATGCAAAATCCAGATCCGTTTTGTTTGGAAAATAATATGTTTGCCTTAGATCTCCATCTTTGCACAGCCGCAGGCAAATTTCAACAATTGATTTTTCTTCTTCTTCCCATATTTCTAATCTTCATCCCCAGATTTGCAATACAACCTTATTTGGTTCAACTCAAATGAGAATTTTCTCAGAAGGTATAAATAAGCTTTTGTTATGATTTTGAAGTTTTAAAACTTCAAACGACACTTTGCATTTTAAATTTGTAACCTACAATTTAATTTGTAACACCCCAATAATGATCATTATTTTTCATTTGACTCTTGATTTTCAAATGACATCCTAACACTATAAATAGGAGTACCTAGGGGTCTAGCTAAAAACACACTTACAAGAATACAAAGCATATAAATAAACTCTTGCATTCTTTTATAATATTTTGGGCAACGTGATAAGGTCTTTATTGGTAATTTTCTTATGATCGTGCTCATAACAGAAGACGCCAACTGTGACCTTCGTGGGTTTTATCTTGGGGTGGTAGTGTGCCGTCAAAACCTGCACGGAGGGAGACCTTCACGATCATATGATAATGTCAAGTTACGTGACTCCTACAGCCCAGCCTTTCATTCTACTTATATATTTTTATTTTAATTAATTTTATTTCAAGTGGTATTCGTACTCTATTTTATTTAATTAATATATATATATATATATATTTGCAAACAATCTGAAGTTATAACTAATATTGTTTACAACAATCTAAGATCGTGAATAATTTACTTCACTATAGCAAATATATATTGATTTAGTATAAATACTATTCTGATTGTTGAATTTGTACATGACATTTATTTGCTAAATTTTTAGTAGTATTTTATTTTAATATTCAATTTTATTATGCGTACACATAATTGAGTTTGATTTGAAAACTTCTCTTTAAGTTATCATTTTCATTTAATTATTCAGTTATTTGATACAATTCGTTAGTCCTTAAACTTCAATTAAAAAGAGAATTAGACTAAATTTTCTTAAATATATGTTATATTATTTATTTAACATTTTGAATATCTGACTCCTACAAATTTTGTTTCTTATTCTTTTGTTCCTAAAATAAAATATCAGAAAAAAAACTGTGTAATGGCATCACATGAAGAAGCTAAAATGTGAAATCCAGGAAGTTTGATGGGCTAAATTTTAAGAGATGGAAAATAAAATGAAATATTGGTTAACCGTTGTAGGTTTTATTTATGTCATAGATAAAAATATAGAATCAAGTTCTTGGCATACCCCTGAACAAATGAATTACCATTGTCTTATTCGTATTCTTGGTGCTTTGTCAGATTTACTTTATGATGTGTATCATACTATCACCAGTGCTAAAGAACTTTGGAATCATTTAGATGCTGGATATGGAATTGATGATGTGGGGAATAGAGAGAGTGTTTCAACTCTTACAAATTATATGATGGTTGATGGGAAATCTATTAATGAACAAATTCATGAATTTTAAAATTTGTTAAAACCTCTTGAAAATAGTGGATCAAAGTTTAGTGAAGAACATAAAGTTTCATGTTTGACTGATTAATTACCACCTTCATGATCTAATTTTTCTAAGGGGTTAAGACATCAACAAGGGTCTATGGCTTTGACTCGAGTCTTTAAATCTTTGAGGATACAAGAGCAATATAGAATAAATTTAAGAGAGAAGATATGAAAGTAAAAGTTAACATTGTTGAAGATAAAAAGAATAATAATAAGTTTAAACCTAATGGTATTTAAAAATAACAAGAAATGTTGGAGATATAATAATAATTATAATAATAATGCTCAATTTAAAAATATTAAACTTAGAGATATCAAAGGCAAAAAAAGGAAGAAAAACCATGCTTTGTATGTGGAAGGACCAATCATTTGCCAAGGATTGTTGCTACAAGAAGACTAAGAAGCACATTCCTAATTTCAACAATAATTAAAAGAATCAACAAGGTCAAGTGAAAATGTTAGTTGAAGGAGACCCATCCATAAGGTTGGAAAAGACTTTCCCTTTAGTAAAATTTACATATCATAATAATGATTGATGGCTAGACTTGGGAGCTATTATACATGTTTGTTTTGGTAAATAAAAATTAAAATCCTATTAGAACATAAGTAAAGGAAGTGTGATGCTACGGAACAATACTGCTGCACAAATTCATAGGATTGGAAGTGCTGATCTCAACATGACTTCTGGGAAAATATTGACACTTGAAGGTGTGAGGCATGTGTCTGATGTTGGAAAAAGCATAGTTAGTGGTTCTTGTTTAGTACAATGTGGTTACAAGCTAGTTATGGAGTCAAATGAGATTGTCAGTACTAGAAATAATGGTTTTGTTGGAAACTGAATTGTAAGTGATGGATTATTTAAATTGGACATTATTATTGATAGTAATGAAAGTTCTATTTTTTTTTTTAAATATCCAGTCTAATATTTCATGGCATGAAAGATTGGGACATATTAGTAATAGAATGATAAAAAGACTCATGGGCCTAAATTTAATCCTAAAATCTGAAATAAAAGTTGATCAAAAGTGTAAAATTTGTGCTCAATCCAATAAAACTAAAAAACCTTATCAATATATCTATAGAAACTCAGATATTTTGGAACTAATTCATAATGATGTTTGTGATTCAAATAGACCTCCAATTAGAGGAGGGAATGAATATTTTTTTTTTGACATTCATTAATAAACTTTTTAAATATTATTACATTTATCTTATTAAATCTAAAGATGAAGTGTTGAAAAATTCAAAAATGAAGTAGAGAACCAAATAGAGAAAAATATTAAAATAATTAGGTCTGATAGAGGGGGTTAGTATTCTTCGAGAGAACTAATAAACTTTTGTGAAGGTAATGGTATAATACATGAGTTTACACCTCATTATTCACCTCAATCAAATGGTGTAGCTGAAAGGAAAAATAGGACACTGATGGATATGGTTAATGCAATGTTTTTAAATTCTGGAGCACCTAAGAACTTGTCGGGGGAAGTAATTTTGTCCTCTTATTTTGTACTAAATCGAGTTATTGTTAAAGATAGCAATAAAACCCCTTATGAGTTATGGAAAAAGAGGGCTCCAAGACTAAAATTTTTAAAGTGTGGGGTTGTCGTCTAGCAAAAGTAGTAATACCCGAGTTTAAGAGAAAGAGAATAGGTCCTAAAACTATCGATGCGGTTTTTCTTGGTTATGCTTAAAGTAGTAGTGCAAATATATTTTTAGTTGTAAATTTAAAAGTTAGTGGAATTTCTAGTAAAATAATTATTGAAGCTAGAGATGATATATATTTTGAGGATATTTTTCCTTTACAACTGGAATTCCTCATGATCCTAGTATGTTTAGATTTGAAGCTTTTAGAGGTGAATCTTCTGCTTATGCAAATTTATAAAATAAAGAAACATTAATAGAATTAAGGAAAAGTAAAAGAACAAAGGTTAAAAAGAGTTTTGGAGATGATTTTATTACACTCTTAGCTGAAGGAGATTCACAAACTTATGATAAAGCAATATCTTCTTTAGATGCACCTTCAAGAAAAGAAGCAATCAAAGATGAATATAATTCTATAACTCAAAATAATACTTGGATTTTATCTGATTTACCTGCAGGTAATAAATCAATAGGTTGCAAATGGATTTTTAAGAAGAAATTAAAAGCTGACGGTACAATAGATAAATATAAAGCAAGACTAGTGGCTAAAGGATTTAATCAACAGGAAGGAATATATTATTTTGATACGTATTCTCTAGTTTTTAGGATCTCAAGTATTAGAGTCTTACTGGCTTTAGCTTCTATTCATAAGTTAATAATACATCAAATGGATGTCAAGACTGCATTTTAATGGGAATTAGATGAAGAAATTTATATGGAATAACCTCAAGGTTTTAAGGTGAAAGGACAAGAGCATAAAGTATGTAAATTAGTCAAATACTTATATGGTTTGAAATAAGCAACAAAACAGTGGCCTGAATTGTTATACATAGTTTTGGGTTTAAACCAAACGAACATGATAAGTGCATATACTGTAAGATAGAAAATGGTAAATATGTGATATTGTGTTTATATGTGTATGACATATTGATTTTTTGTTCAAGTTTGAGTTTAATTGAATGTGAAAACGTATTTGTCGGATAACTTTGAGATGAAGGATTTAGGAGAAGCACATATAAAGTATTGGGTATGAAAGTTAAAATGCTAGAAGAAAGCATGTTGTTAAATTAAAATGATTCTATTGGGAAATTCTTGATAAAATTCAATTATTATGATTGTAAACCAGTGTCTACTCTTTAGGATGCAAATGCACATTTACACAAAACTTTGGGAGAATCCATGTATCAATTAAAGTATTCTCAAATTATAGGATCATTACTATATTTCACAAATAGAACAAGGCCAAATATTTCTTATGCAGTTGAGAGACTTAGTAGATACACACATAATCCTAAGAAGGATTTTGGTGCTTTAGAAAGAATACTTAAGTATCGTAGAGGAACTTTATGAAAGCATGAATGTCCTAGAGACAATAAGATTTAAAGACATTATACTTGATCACAATTATTATATATATCGTAATATATATGGCATTGCATTTATTGAATTATTATTTTGATTGTTTGTGATTATTCATATAAATGTTCCCGTAGAGTTAATATTGTCATTGATATGGTGAGATGTCATTGATAAAATATTACTCTTAAAATAGCCACGACTAACGATTATCAAGATTGGGATATTGATAATATAATATATGTCGGCATGTGGTCTGCATCACATTTTAGAGAATGCAGTAAGTCTCACGACTGCGAATAATAGTTATTCGTGATGGACAAATGGATACTTTGGAGAGTATTGGTAAACCCTACTGATAAGTTATTTATTGTATGTCTATAAACTTATCAGTGTATAAAGCGTGTGATAATCCTTTGACTTGAGGTCAATACGCACCTTGTTTACTGAGTGGTGTACTTTGACCATGACCAATGCTTACACTCCTTTTCGGGGTAGATACGGCTTGTGTTGGGTGCATCATGATGTAAATGAAGGTGGTAGTTTATCCAATAAAGAACTCATTCCTCGATTGGAATTTCTAGAGAGATCACTCATAATCTCTATATTAGGTCGACTAAAGTCATTGGCCAATGCAAGAGACATATTCAATATAGTAATTGAAATATTGTCTAGTTGTCGACGAATAAAGATGAGATAAATTGATTAAGCCTTTGAGATAGACACTTGGATAAATCTTAAGCTTAATCAAGTGATTCGGAATGAAAGGAATTTCACCAAATTTTTGTATAAAGGTTATAATTCGCTGAGTTCAAGTGAATGTTCTTTATATATTGAGTTCGTCCAACTAAGCCGTCTAGGAGTTTTGTTTGGATCATCATTGTATTGATGTCATATATAAAGGCCTATAGGGTCACACTATATGCGATTAGTTTTTCGATTGAAGAGTGTATCAAGAAAGTGTTAAATATTCAATTTAGAATTGTAATATTTAATTGTTAATAATTATGATGTTAATTTCTATTTGATAGAAATTATTTAATTAAAATAAATTGGATTTGGATTTAATTATCTATGTTATATTAATAAAGGTACTTGGGCTAAAAAATTTTTGGGCCCATGTCTTGGACAGTCCAAACCTTTTTAGGAGTAGGGTTCTCTTATGTACCTAGTATAAATATAACATAAAGTCTTAAGTTGTATACAATGAGAAATATAAAAAAAAGAGAGTTTTTAGAAAACATAAATCCTAATTTGAAATTGGGAGTTCTTGAGCTTTCGTGAGATTTCCTATCTTTCTTCATGATAGCAATACACTGGAGTTGGATCTTGCAGACGGAGAATTAATTGCTTGGATAACTTAATGTTGAACTCGGACCTGGATTTACTGTTAGGGTTTCATGCTTTTATCCTGTTTATTTATCGTATAAATATATTCGTTCACAGAATGGATCTGTTGGATCTACAAAAGTTTTAAACTTCCGCTGCACGAGCATGGTGTTCGTCTCTACGAATTCCAACAGTGGTATCAGAGCCCGGGGCTGTGTCAGCGATTATGTTTATAATTTTATAATATTAATCATGGGTTTAATTATTATTAACTATTTTAATTAGATTAAAATAATTATTGTTCTTAACTTGATTAAAGGTTTTATTTTTAATTTGATTTTGATAAAAAAAAAAAACGAAATTGTAAACTGTCTGGGAAAAAAGGAACGAACCAGCGTAACTCCCTGCCGCGACTCTCACGCTGTGCCACCTCCTGGAGGATGCCGGTGGCCGGTGCTACAGATGGCTGGGCCATACGTCTGGCCGGTGGCGCAGACTGGTGGATGATGTCTGGGTGTTGGCGGCGACTGCGACGTTTGGGCCGCTGGACCGCAACGATTCAGGCGTGAAATTCCAGCCGCTCCGGCAGGTTTTCTCGGCGGATACTAATGCCGGCGGCTTCGGCTCTTCATGGTCCGTAACCTGAAATTTTGAGAATTTGATATAGTTTTGGGCTTGATTGTAATTTTGAAAATTTGTGAAAATCACAGAATTGCCCCCAATTTTTAGAAAACTGCGTGGCTGCCCATAACTTTCAAAAACTGCGTTTTGACTCCATAAACTTTTCAGAAAGCTGTTTTAAGTCCAAATGGAATTTTTGTAATTATTAAAAAATTTCAAAAATTGCAGGAAGGACCCTAAAACTTTCAAAAAATTTTAAGGGGCTGTTTGGCTATGATGAAAATTTTGAAATTTGTATTTTTACTAAATCTTTGAAAATTATCTTAGAAATTAATTTTAAATTTAGAATTTAATTAATTTCTAAATTAGAACCTTTTTAAAAATTATTTAGAAATAAGAACTAAATTTGGAATTTAATAATTTCTAAATTTTAAACCTTTTAAAGTAATTTAGAAATCGAATTAAATTTTGAATTAAATTTTTCTAAATTTAAATGATTAACCCATGATTATTATTATATTATTGCATAATTTATAATGTGAATTAAATTAGAATTTTGAATTTTAATTTAATTATGGAATTGTTCATCTACTTGCAATGATTGTCTATGTGCTCGAATATTACTTTTTAGCATAGAGTCCGCATATATTGTCTGGGTAGGCGGCGCCCAGTATTTGTCGGACCGTTTGCTTACAAACTCTGGGCAGGCGGCGCCCAATATTTGTCGGACCGTTTGCTTTTAATTTATGGGTAGGCGGCGCACAATAATTGTTTACTGTTCATTTGGATCTTGTTAATTGTTAAACCCCGATAAATATTTCCCAAATAAAATATGAGTCTTATCTTGGATGAACGTGCTGTCCATTATAATTGCTTGATTACGAAACCTTTTTCGTCCATGAGTATTTGCACCCTAGCGCTTGCTCCGGTCGACGAGGTCAAGGCTCGCTCATAGGTGCATATGTTTGCGATCGTGTAATAAGGTTGATTCACTTAGTTCTTTCTTGTCGCCTTAGCGTCAGAATCAACTAAGGGCGTGAGATCAGATTAGATTTGATCGACCAAGAGTTATAATTGTCTATAATTGGTTTGGACACCTACCAGTTATGCTATTGTGGTCATCAGCCCTAGCAGAGGCTGCAATAGTATGAATATGGATCTTGGCTCACTATGATCATATTTGATATGAGTCCGTATTCTACCGTGGGGCCGTAAAATATATTAAAATAGTGGGAGCTAATTATTAAAGTCCTTATTAATTAGTTAATAATTGTGATCATAGGAATTAGAATTAGAGTTTTAATTCTAGCTCTATTTTCTCCAGATTAGTTAAGATGTCGAATTTATCATTGAAATGTTTGGTTGAAACGAATAAGTTAACTGGACCAAACTTTATGGATTGGTTGCGCAATCTGCGTTTAGTTCTGAGACAGGAAAAAATTGAGTATGCTAACTGCCAAGTTTGACATGGATATTCATGAAAAACATAAGGATGATGCAACTTCGGCACAATGTGTCATGCTAACTGCGATGACAACGGAATTGCAGAGACAGCATGAACACATGGCCCCTTACGAAATGTTGGAGCATTTGAAGAGTCTTTATGCTTCGCAAGCTCAAACTGTGGAGTATGAGCTGCTAAGAGATCTCTTTAAGTGCAAGCTTCATGATGGGGGCAAGGTGTCTGAGCATGTTTTGAAGATGATAGGGTTGATTGAGAGGCTGGCTTTGATTGGAACGAACCTACCTGAAAATGTCTCAGTCAACTTGATCATAAACTCGCTTCCTAGTTCATTTGAATTATGAACAACACAAAAGCAAAGCTTCCCGAGCTTCATAACATTCTTAATACATATGAGTCTTCCACCTCAAAGGGCTAAGATGTACTCTTGGTGAGTACATCTGCTAGATCTAACCTTAAAGGTAAGAAAAAGCAGAAAAAGAAAACTAAGGATGGGCCTAATCCTACGGCTTTGAAGCCAAAAGGAGGTGCTCGTAAGAAGCCAACATTGGCTAAAGATGTGTGCTTATATTGCAAAGAAAAGGGACATTAGAAGAGATACCGTGAGAAGTGGAAAACATTAGATGTTTTTAGATCCTCTGTTATGTTTGTCATTGAGATAAATATGTATAATGATAACTCTCACTGCTGGGTATTTGATACAGGATTTGGCTCGCACATTTGTAAAAATGTGCAAGGGGTAAGATACATCAGGATGGTTAGACCGGGGAAGTTTGCCTGCGCATGGGAAATGGAGCAAAGGTTGCTTCCGAGCGTGTAGGGACTTATAAATTAGGTTTACCCTCGGGTTATAGACTAAATTTATATAATTGTTATTTTATTCCATCGATTACAAAGAATATTGTTTCCATTCCGATGTTAGACATTGAAGGGTTTTCCTTTCATGGAAATGCTCCACTTGTGAATGGTTTATATGTTCTTGATTGTAGTCGTGACATTCTCAATGTGCAAAACAAACGTATAAAGTTAAGTAATATGAATAATCCCACCTACTCATGACATTGTAGGCTTGGTCACATGAATGAAACAAGAACTGCAAGGTTGAGAAAGTTAGACTACTTAACACCATTTGATTTTGAGTCTTATGGACAATGCGAATCTTGTCTCAAAGGAAAAATGACTAACAAGCCATTTTCTGGGAAAGGCATACGAGCAAAAGAGGTGCTTGAGCTGGTTCATACTGATGTATGCGGACCTTTGCCTACTCAAGCTAGAGGTGGTTATTCATACTTCATTTCTTTACTGATGACTTCTCTAGGTTTGGACATATGTATCTTTTGAAGCACAAGTCAGAGGCTTTTGAGAAGTTTAAGGAGTATAAGTTAGAAGTTGAGAAACAAGTTGAAAAGAGTATTAAGACTCTTCGATCGGATCGAGGAGGAGAATACTTGAGTAAAAAGTTTCTCGATTACTTAAAATTTCATGGAGTCCAATAGCAATGGACGCCTCCTGGAACACCACAAATGAATGGTGTTTCTAAAAGGAGAAATCGAACCTTATTAGATATGGTTAGATCCATGATGAGTTTCTCAGATCTTCCCACATACCTATGGGGGTATGATTTACTGAACTCAATCTATGTTCTGAATAGAGTTCCATAAAAGTCAGTAAATAAAACTCCATATGAGTTATGGCATGGCAGGAAGCCATCACTTAAGCACATGCGAATTTGGGGTTGCTTGCATATGTAAAGAAGATGCTTACTGACAATTTGGAATCTAAAAGTGAGAAATATTATTTTGTGGGGTATCCTAATGAAACACTTATTCGTGCATTTTTGTTACGAATCTGTACATAATTGAGTCTTATTTCAGTCTTTTTAATTTCTTTTTAAAGTTAAGAATGAGTTGAAATTGCATCATTTTGCGTTATTCGTCTCTTTACTTAATTTTCCGATTCTTTGTTCGATAATTGTTCCAAACGAGAATAATTTTGTCATTTTCTCATATAGCTAGAGTGTCCGTTGGATTCAAAGCACGAAGATTGAAGGAAAGACACTCACGAGTAGCCCAAAAGGATGCACACCGATCGGACATCTCATGTACACCGATCGGTGGAACTGTTGATGTGCACACGACCGGTAGAACTGGCCCACCGAACGAACCCGGGGACAGTGGCTTTCGTCCGATCAGACAAGATATATCACCGGTCGGACAAGAGCGTTACGAATGCAGATTTCTGGGAATTTTCGGTTACGAAACGGCTAAAAACATTATTAAAATGGCAGAGGCGGCTAGGGTTTGATATATTCAGTCCCAGAGTCTAGAAGAGAGGGTTAGATACAAAAAGAACACCCAAAGGTTGAGAGATTTGACACATCTCTCATACCTATCGATAAATCTGTGCAACGCCGTATCAAGGTTCGATTTGCAGCAATTCTCGTTCATGGCTAAGGTGATGGGTTCGTGACAAGCCCGAGGACTCTACGCATTTCATTTGGAGTATTTTCGTCAATCATCCCTCGTTGAACGTCGTTCAACGGCATTGTAATCTCTGAACTCGTAGCTTTGATGTTTTCTTAGTTGTTTGAATCCGAATTTGTTTTGAATACTTTGGGAACTTGATTAGATAATACTTTGTTGATCTTTAGTTAAGGTGTTGAATGTTTGGAATTGATACTATTGCGTTTGGGATCATGGAATGAACAATTGTTTGGATAATAAATTGATAATTTGTTTTCATGTTTCGAAATATTTCTAATCGTTGGTGTTGCTGAAATTGTTAGAACATTAGGGTATTATAGTTGATGCATTATAAGTCAAAAGCATGTTTATAACTGTTGGTGCAATTAGGAAAAACTCGTTTTTATTTTAAGTTATTGAAATTGAAATATTTACAAAACCCCATTTGATCGTGTGTTTAGATAGAATTGTGTTAGTAGTATAATAAACATCGTTAAATCTAATTTTCATTCCTCAAGAGATCGACCCGAGTTAACTCACTAGTCTACAAGTGACCCCGTTCTCTTGCGGGCGAACTTAAAACCTTTCAAATGTAGACGCATATTTGTTAACTGGGATTTAATTTTGAAAGGAACATAAAAGTTCGGCTCAAAATTTTGCGCCGTTGCCAGGAATTGGTAAAGGTGTTAAAGATGTTTATTTGTGTTATTGCTTATAAGTCGTAAATTGTATAATTGTTTGCCACTCGATGCGGTGATTGTTTGTTGTTGATGCTAGGTCGACGAAGCCTTAGAGGAGAATTGACCCCATTCATCAATAGCATCGAACGCGTTTCGAGACCAAGACAACTATTTCCCTCGACCGAAGAGAATCTTTTGGAAGCAAGTTCATCCAACATGGCAGAAACTCTACCTCTTGGAGGACGAGGAGGAGCTAATGGTGGACGAGGGAGGGGACGAAACACCCAAACCCCTCCCCGCGATTAACCATATGGAGTGCCACCCATTGATGATGTGCACGTACAAGAGCAAATGGGTAATAACGAAGACGAAGAGCAAAGAAACCCACCTCTACTCCAAAATGAAGAAACAAGAGAACCAAACCAAGCGAACAACGGAGAACAACAACCGAGGGGCGATCATCAAACTATGATGCAAGATAATCCCACTTACCAATAACCTCCTCAACGATTTCGGAACCGAGAGGAAGCTCGAGCTTATAACAATCGAGCGGATAGAGAGTTTGATCAGAACAATGGTGGTCATGGCAGGCCCGAGCCCCAAAACAACCAACGAAACCACCAAAGGCATGAAGATTTCGAACGAGAACAGAACCACAATCAAAATAGGAGGCAGAGACGTCCGTTCAATGCTTGGCAGAGGGAGAATTTTCGAAATGATGAATATAATGATCGTGGGAATTATGAGGAGGAGCGTGACTACGGGTATTATGAGGAGTATGGGGAGGAACGAAACTATGGCGCACGAGCCAACTTCGGAGGAAGGAGAGAGCGCCGATACCCTCACGAACTCCGTCAAGGAGATCTCCTTTTCCCAACGATTGGATCGTACAGTAGTGCAATAGTCTTAGGGCCCGCGGCAAGAGACTATGATTTGAAGGCGAGCAGTGTGAATCACCTCCCTACCTTTCACGGCATACTCAATGAAGATCCATTGAATTTCATTCGAGAGTTTTACCTTGTGGTGGGCAGAATTCCGCATCTTGGACAGCATGAGGATCAATTAAGGATGAAATGTTTCCCTACTACTCTGAAGGACAAGGCGAAGCATTGGATTTTGTCGTTACAACCCAATTCCTTGACTAATTGGGAGATGGTGTACAAGAAGTTTGTGAGTAGGTTCTACTCCTCTCAAACAACTGCCAAGTTGCGAAGAGAGATCACAAATTTCGAACAAATAGAGGGGGAATCATTCTACGAAGCCTGGGAGCGTTATAAAAGGGCTTTTACAAAAATGTCCACACCATAATAATAGTGCCGAGATGGTGAATAATTATTTCCATGAAGGGTTATTTCCAGTCTACAAACAGCAAGTGGAAGTGAAGGCCGGAGATTTTGGCGAATTGACCGCCACGGAAGCTTGGGATTTATTCGAACACATGAGCGAGAAATCACAACAAACAAGCTTCCGACCGAGGAGATACAAAGTTTCGACAATTCAAATCGAGGAACTAACGAAGAAAGTCACACTATTAACAAGCAAGATGAAGGGGGAGGAGGAACCTTCGACACCTCAGCCTAAGATGTGCAAAAATGTGGGGCAGTGGGACAGGAAATGGATACTTTTAATGTGGTATTTGACGACGAAGAGGAAGGGGAGATCAATGCCATCAAAAACTATCAACCCAATGATAAGTATGGGAAGAAGTTTACCGGGCAGTATAACTCTAGTTCAAGCTACGTTCCAAAGAGCTCAAATTACATGCCCAATTCTAAATCCTCTGAACCACGACTATTTCCGAATAAGAGCCAAGGAGAACCGAGCGGCCAAAACTCTTATCAAAACAAGGGGCAAGGCAACTATTCTCAATACCCTCCGAAACAATATCAGGCACCACACCAACCATATCAACAAGCACCACAACCGCAATACCAACAAGCACAGCAACAACAATTTCAGCAAGTGCCACCACAGCAGCAAATGCCACTCCCGATTAACCCCGACGACGAACTAAGATTGTGGCATCAACAACTAGAGCACGAGACTCTACGTAATCGGGAGGAAACACTTCATACAATCGAGGAAGGCAAGCGGACAAGGAAGCAACTGGAGAAGCTAGAGATGATGATAGGGCAGCTCTCGGCTTCTATGGCAAAAACAACGAGTGATTCAGGTAAGCTACCTAGCCAACTCGAGCAATCAATGGCGGTGCATGTGTTGCAAGGTGGGAAGCAAGTCGATAATGGAGTACAAGAAACCGAGAGGGAAGACTCCAAAGACGAGCAGACAATGGATACACAAGATGAACAAGAGTCAAGTGCGAATGGTGAAGGAGGAACATTGGGTGAAAATCATAAATCAAGTAACCCATATGTTCCCGGATCATTGAAGGGGTCTTTTCAACCGAAACGTGCCAAAACAGATCAGAAAGGCACAGCCAAGGACCTGACCGATCGGACTGCCAAGGTGACCGATCGGACTGGAGTCCAGAAATTTTTAACCGATAGAACTGAGAAGCAGACCAATCGGACTGGAGCCCAGAAAACCTTGTCCGACCGCACCAACCCAAAGTTTGATCGGAGCAGAGGACAGGAAGTTTCTACCGATCGGACGAATAACACTGACCGTTCAGACAAGAGAGCTGAAGAAGAACAAAGACCGCACTGTGTAATAAAGGACGCCATACCATTTCCCAATCATCTCAAGCCAGCAAGAGAAAGCAAAAAGTTCATAGAACTTTATAATATGCTGAAGGACGTGAACGTAAATCTCCCACTTTTTGACGTGATCAAAGCTATGCCGGCTTACGTAAAGTTTTTTAAAGAACTTGCGTCAAAGGAGAGGAAAATGGAAGGGAATGAACGGATGATTTTATCCAAGGAAGTGAGCACAATTTTCCACCAAACACTACAACCGAAAGCAAAAGATCCAGGGAGTTTCTACATCACAATCACCCTTGGAGATGGACAAAGAGCACGTGGAATGCTTTACTTAGGGGAGGGAATCAATTTGATGCCATTTGCCCTGTACAAACAATTCAACCTTGGGAGAATGAAGCCAACAAGCTTACGGCTTCAATTGGCTGATCGTTCATTACGATATCCGTTGGGGGTTATCGAGGACGTTTTAGTGGAGGTTGGATCTTTGGTAGTCCCCGTGGACTTTGTGATACTAGATGTCGGAGAGGAGGATGCGGCAAGCAAGGAGCACACTATTCTATTGGGCAGACCTTTCATGGCAACTTCGCACACATTGATCGATGTGGGAAGAGGAAAAATGACACTCTCTGTACTAGGGGAATCAGTGACGTTCTCAATCAAAGATATACAAAATATTCCATCACCAATGATTAGTCCCGATTGCTCTTATCTTGATTCGGTGGACCAATGTGTGAGCGAACTATTTGGTGTTGTACCAGTTGAGAATTATGAGGCCGAGGACGACGATTTTGATTCAAACACGGAGGGGGTGGTCACTCTTTTCGAGATTAATGAGGCACCCATGATCAAACAAATCGTTGGGCCCACCTTGGAGCCCAAAATGGAACTTAAACCGCTTCCAAGCCATCTGAAGTACGTATTCCTTGAGTCGAACGAGAGGAAACCCGTAATTATATTTGCGGAATTAGCGGAACATGAAGAAAAAGAACTCATCGCGGTTCTTAAAAAGTACAAGCAAGCGATAGGATGGAGTATCAGTGATATCAAGGGAATAAGTCCGGTCACATGCATGCACCGGATCGATCTTGAAGAAGGAGCGAAACCGATACGACAGGGACAACGACGTTTAAACCCTACACTCAAAGAGGTGGTCAAAAAGGAAATTTTTAAGCTGATCGAAGAAGGTATCATATATGCTGTCTCCGATAGCGAGTGGGTTAGCCCGGTTCATGTTGTTCTGAAGAAAGGGGGCATCACAATAGTGGAGAATGAAAAAGGAGAAATCATCCCAACACGCTTAACCACCGGGTGGAGGATGTGCATTGACTACCGCAAGCTCAATGCAACGACAAGGAAGGACCACTTTCCACTCCCATTCATGGACCAATTGCTCGATAAGCTAGCAGAACATGAGTACTATTGCTTTTTAGACGGTCTTTCTGGCTACTACCAAATCGCAATCACTCCGGAGGATCAGAAGAAGACCACATTCACGTGTCCCTTTGGCACGTTCGCTTACCGAAGAATGCCCTTTGGCTTGTGCAATGCTCCAGCGACCTTTCAAAGATGTATGATCTCCATTTTCACTGAATTCATCGATGATTTTCTCGAAGTCTTTATGGACGACTTCTRGGTATTTGGCTCTTCCTTKTCTCATTGCCTAAACAATTTGACAAAAGTACTTGAGCGATGTGTTGAATCTTACTTGACCTTGAGTTGGGAGAAGTCGAATTTCATGGTGAAAAGTGGTATTGTATTGGGACATGTGGTGTCGAGCAAGGGTTTGGAAGTTGATAAAGTGAAAATCAACGTGATTGAAACTCTTCTACCCCCAAAGGATGTTAAAGGAGTCAGGAGTTTTTTGGGGCATTCGGGCTTCTACAGACGTTTCATTAAGGACTTTTCAAAAATCTATCACCCGTTATGCAAGTTGCTTGGGAAGGATGTGTCTTTCGAATTCAATAGCGAGTGTCTTAGTGCCTTCAACGTCTTGAAAGAAAAATRGACACAAGCACCAGTGGTAGTAGCACCGGATTGGTCTCTTCCTTTCGAGATTATGTGTGATGCTTCGAACGAGGCAGATGGGGCAGTTTTGGGTCAACGAGTAGATAAATTGCTAAGGGTTGTTTACTATGCTAGCTATATGCTGAATAGTGCCCAACGTAACTACACTACTACCAAACGAGAGCTATTCGCGGTTGTTTTCTCACGGGATAAGTTCCGTTCTTACATCGTCGGCTCAAAAGTCATCATACACACTGATCATGCAGCGCTTCATCATTTATTCGCCAAAATGCAAAGTAAGCCGCGATTGATTCGTTGGATTCTTCTCCTACAAGAATTTGACGTCGAGATCAAAGACAGAAAAGGGAGCGAGAATGTAGTTGCCGATCACCTATCCCGTATGCTAGTGGAAGGAGAGCCAAACAAAGTCGAGTTTGTAGATGATGTGTTCCCTTACGAAAGCGCACATGCCGTCGAAAAAATAAACGAACCATGGTATGCTAATTTTGTAAATTTCCTTGCTTGCAAGATTATCCCTAACCATCTTTCTTCGCAAGAAAGAAAGAGATTTTTGTTCAAATGCAGGAGTTTCTTTTGGGACGATCCGTATCTCTATAAACGTTGCAAGGATGGTCTTTTTAGGAGATGCATACCGGATGAAGAGAAGATAGGCGTGCTGAGATTTTGTCACGACAAGGGAGGACACTTCGGAAGCCAGAAAATGGCCTTCAAAGTCCTCCAAGCCGGATTTTACTGGCCCTCACTTTTCGCCGATGCCTTTCAATACTGCAAAACATGCGATAGGTGCCAACGTTCGGGAACAATAGGGAAGAAGGACGAGATGCCATTGGTGCCCAATCAAGTGATCGAGATCTTTGATATATGGGGCATTGACTTCATGGGTCCTTTTCCGAGAAGTGGAGAGTACGAGTACATACTCGTAGGAGTCGATTATGTGTCGAAATGGGTGGAGGCAATTCCCACGAGGAGAGCTAACTCCGAGATCGTACTCAAATTCATTCAGGAGAACATTTTTAGCCGATTCGGAATGCCGAGGGCGATCATAAGCGACGGGGGAAGCCACTTCTACAATCGGGCCTTTAATCGACTGATGAACAAATACGGGGTGCGTCACAAGGTGGCAACCCCTTATCATCCACAAACCTCAAGACAAGTAGAGACGAGCAACCGGCAGATCAAGGGTATCTTAGAGAAAACTGTTAAACCGAACCGTAAAGACTGGGCATCAAAGCTAATTGATGCACTGTGGGCTTACGTACAGCCTACAAAATGGTGTTGGGCATGAGCCCATTTCGGTTGGTTTATGGAAAAGCATGCCACCTACCCGTCGAATTGGAGCATTGGGCGGAGTGGGTAATTTGAACATTGAATCTTGATTTAGATGAGGCCGGAGGGTATAGGAAGCTTGAGCTAAGCGAACTGGAAGAGATTCGCAACGAATCATATGAAACAGCATGGACGAGCAAACGGAAAATGAAGGAAACACATGATAAAAAACTCGTACCCAAAAGCTTGGAAGTCGGTGAATTAGCTTTGCTCTTCAACTCTCGGTTCAAACTATTCTCTGGGAAATTGAGATCGAAATGGAGCGGTCCGTTCTTGATTACCGACGTAAACGAATATGGAGCCGTGACTTTGCTTGATGAAAAGAGCAACTCCACCTTCAAAGTCAATGGCCATCGTGTGAAAAGGTATCATGGGGGACCTATCTCGCAAAAAGATCACGAAGTAGTGATTATCAATGATCCACCTCAAGAGAGTTGACGCACGTCTGAGGTATCGTCTAGCATAAGACGTTAAACGTTGCACTTCTTGGGAGGTAACCCAAGCTCTTCATGTATATTTTTTTTTCCAATTTAATGTATATATCCTTAGTTATTCATTGGGTAGAGTACTTGCAGGTGCTACGGTTGGTTGAAGGTGTGAAATTCGAATTTCCAGAACTGACCGGTCGGTGACCTGGTGTCCACCGGTCGGACAGCTCCAATTAGGGGTAACCGATCGGACACAATGCGACACCGATCGGATGGTCCGTACGGAAAACTATTTCAGGAAGGTATTTATCATGCAAGGGAGGCCAAGTTGGTAAGATATTCTGACAATATCTTTTAAGGTAAAGAGGATCTTTAATTTGGGGGGATTATTATATTTTGATTAGGAGAATATCTTCTTTCCCCTACTCTTGATTTAATTCGATTATGAGAATCCTCTAATCTACCTCTTCAAATCCTATATAAACCCACAACCCTGAACTCTTAACCCCASACCAYAATTCCCTTCTCCTRTTTCTTCTTTGCAAACACCAACCGAGACGACATGAACCACCACAACAAAAACGCTTACGGGTGGGTGCCAAGGCAAAAGCACGAAGACATGATCGAGAAACTTGAAGAGGAGGCGGAGGAATATCGCCAACAAGTCCACAAGCTGCAACCGGACCTCCATGACTGCATGACTGAAGAACTTGACTATGAAAGGAACATTAAGCGTCTCCACGGCATCCTAGACAAAGCGGAAGCCGAGATAATGCGACTCAATCAGAGAATCGTCGAGCTCGAGGAAGATGTGAGGGATTTGTACAACCTGGCCTATAGAGATGTTCCATCACCTAAGTAGTCAAATAGGCTAGAGACTGCGAGAATTTATCTTCATGAATTGATGATGTTTGGGAGGGGTTTAAAATAATTGTCCTAAATAAATGAGCAGATTTGCTCAAATTATTTAATAAATAAATATTTTATGAATTGTATTGCTCTTATTCGATTCTCGATTTTTAATTCTTGCAGGGCATCGCGATACATAAATGTTAAAAAAAAAAAGCTGAATAACAGTGCAGACCGGCCGGTCAAACACCTCAACCAATCGGACAAAACTCACTGGACCGCAGTCCGACCGGTTAAGGGTCTAGACCGTTCGGTCAGAGCCCACTGGGCATCAGTCCGATCGGACCACAGGATATACCGATCGGACGACGGCCCAGTCTACTATAAGTCTGTTATTTCAGACGCAAATTTCATAACCCCGACTCAAATTTCTTTTCCCCTTGCAGTACGCACTCTAACAATCCATCACTTTCAAGTTCACAACTCAACAATCAAGATACATCACAAGTCCGATCGGTGATTTCAACACACCCAATTTCTCCCGGTCGGAGAACTTGAGAATCAAGGTCCAATCACCCAAATCGCATCAAGTTTTCCTCACCATCTCAAAATCGAAAAACTCGAGGCACAATGGCTGTGACTCAACTTAATTGAATTGCTTGGTGAGTGGGATTGCAGGTGTGGTGGAATTGGAGATTGTTTTGCACAAAATTAAACTTGAAGGGTTAAGTTCTTAAGGCGCACATTAAGTGTTCGACGAAAGGCCTGAGTGAAGTTCGTTTATCTATTATGAGAATTCATACCCGCCATGGCATCATCATCTCGTTCCAAATGTGGAAAGACATCGAGCCGTGTCCCGAGCAACGCCCGGGGAGAGTTAGCCCCCTTCGACCTCAAAGACGAACGCGAGGTCACACTTTACAAATCTCTCATTAAACGGGATGTCTACCAACCCTATTTCACCAGCCTCTAGTTTTGGGAGGAGGAGGTCGACGGGGGGGATAAAACGCCAGAAAGATTCCTCAAGGGCATCGATGCCCTACAACTAAGGAAGTGGGCGGGTGTCCACCAACATGGGTATCGAAATCTTATGCTCGAGTTCTTCACGATATTTCAGAAGTTCACCGATGGGAGTTTCGAGTGTCGTTTCCGGAACCAAACATTCCACACATCGATTGGTGACCTCGATGAGATTTTTGGGATCGATAGCACGAAAAATCCAAGATCGGGTTTCGAAATTGACGATTACAACAAGAATGATTGGTGGGCAAAACTTTCGGGAGCACCACCGGAACCCGGGTGCCGTTTCAATTCGACATCCTTACGATCCAACGCCGTGTACCTTACGTACAAGTTTTTCATGCAAGTGTTCTTGGGCAAAGAGGACGCTACGAGGATTTCTTCTTCTGAATTGAGAGCTTTTTGGATTGCGTACCATCGTGGCAATGTAAGAATTTATCCACTCTTGATCGCCGCGATCGAAAACGTCCAACAAGTCCGGGATAAGAAAACGGCAAAACTTACCCTTGGAGCCTTCATCACGGTACTCGCTCAACACCATGGTTGTGACCTATACGATGACGACATCGTTTACCCTAGTGTGGGGATGATAGTCGATAGCCGAATGAGTAACGGACGGAGCGTCGCTATTCCGACATTCATGATGATCAACGACAAAAGGCAAGCCGAGTTAGTTGAGGATTCCGACATTGACGATGCCAAAGATAAAGATGATAATGACGAGGAAAATGAGGAGGGTGACGGTAATGAGACTATGAACTAGGGCAATGGAGGGAATGGGAACACCGGTTCCCATACTTACGAGAATGATGACTATGGAGGCGGAGTTTATTTGTCCGACGAGCAGTGGCAGCAACAGCAGGACTTTCAAGCGCGTATGTTTGCTCAAATGGGGGATTTTCGTATCCACCAAGAGGAGTACGCGAGGAACGCTCGACAAGACACTTTGGAGGCAAGAGAGGAAGCTCGAGAGGAGGCTAGGTTCTTCCGGAGTACATTGACGAATTTGGGCAACAGCTGGGCAGAAACTTCTCAGCATATTGCCCGATTGTCCGGAAGTGTCGAGGTAAATCATCAACACCTCATTCAAATTGACGAGCATCTTTCCCGTCTCGAGCAACGCTATCCACCTCCACCCCCGGATGACATGGACCAATAGGCGGGCCCATGCCCCAGCTGTATCACCACTCTATCCTTCTTTTTATCGCTTTCTAGGATATTTGATATTTATTCGGATTTTTGTAAAATTATTTTCTTTTATGGTGATGACTATTTTTACTCTTGGTTATTTCGTTGAATGTGATGTATTGTGCACTTTTCATAACTCCCCATATTCATGTTCATGTTTTAGCAACCGGGAGTTTGCTTGATCTTTCAAAATAGGGGGGAGACTGGCAGTCCGATCGGTGTATCGAGGTTAACCGATCGGTCAAATCCTTCTGGAATCCTGACCGATCGGAGTTTATTCTTGACCGATCGGACTTTGTACCACTGTCCATTTCCGGAATTTTACAATCCATGCACGCTTAAGTTAAAACACCTTTGAGTAATTTAGTCACATATTCGTAACATAACAATTGGTCAACCATTATGTCAACTTTTGTTGAATATTTGCCCTTGTTTAATCGTGTTTGTATTGGCATGCCTGTCGGAATCATGTGTTATGTGGTATAAGGTTTAAGAGTCTTTTGAGCTTGTTTAGTGCAAAAATTTTCAAAAACCTACTTATATATATTTTAAAATAACACTTAGTCGTTAGCAAGTTTGCAAAGCTTTTTAAAACTCGATCACGTTGTCTTCAAAAGTTTGAATAGAACCCTAGTAAGGAGCCTTGTGTGTTTATCAACATTTCATGCTGTGATTCGATAAGAGTTTTGAGAAGTCCCTAAAGTCGCATGTGTATATTTGGTTTTGGAAATGACGATAGGCACATATAAAACCCGTTTCGGCTATATTCAGAAATAAAAACCACTAAAAAATCCCTAATAAGCCCCCTTGAGACTTTATTCCATCTCTTTGTTAGTCACGAGCATTATTGTAGCTCTTATTTCGTTTAAGTTTGTGAGATGAGAGTTTTATTTATCATTGGTTAATGAGATATGACAATTGCAGGGTGGGAATTAGTGGGATACTATTTAAAAAATATATTTATATATAATAAGGGTGCTTTAGTTCATAAGAGCATCTAGGAAATAAAAATAAAGCATCTTGGCTAAGCAAGTATTCGGGTTTTGGGATTGAAAGGAGTCTTAGCTATAAAAGACTAGAAATAATGGTACATGGTTATTTGGGAAGGATGAGGAACAAAAATTACGCTTTATGCGTTAAAAGGCGGATTGAGTGAGTTATAGATTGCGTTTGTCCGCAAGTTAGCCACACATCCTTATATATGACATACCTTACCAAAGAGCCTACATTACAACCCTTAAAAGTCCTAATCTGATTCTTTATTGAATGTGCACACTTATGCGATGATTGGGTCTTTGATTTTCACGAGTCGTTGAATGCATGTCTATGTTGAGCCGAGCGTATACACTCACCTATTAAAAAACATGAGTGATTGAGTGCACCATTATATATAATTCCCTTTTGAGAGGATGCATTCTTTTGATTTCAAGGTGAAACAGTAATACGAGTTAGCTTCTTGGTTTTCGACAAAAGTGTTTATAATTGCAAAATTAAATTATATGCACAACATGACTCCAAGATCTTACCTTTGTCACTTCTCTTGATTTTGATTCTTTCGTTTGTTCGAGGACGAACAAACCAATTAAGCATGGGGTGGTTGATTCGTGCATTTTTGTTACAAATTTGTACATAATTGAGTCTTATTTCAGTCTTTTTAATTTCTTTTTTGGGTTAAGAATGAGTTGAAATTGCATCATTTTGCGTTATTCGTCTCTTTACTTAATTTTTCGATTCTTTGTTCGATAATTATTCCAAACGAGAATAATTCTGTCATTTTCTCATACAGCTAGAGTGTCCGTTGGATTCAAAGCACGAAGATTGAAGGAAAGACACTCACGAGTAGCCCAAAAGGATGCACCCCGATCGGACATCTCGTGTACACCGATCGGTGGAACTGTTGACGTGCACACCGACCGTTAGAACTGGCCCACCGAATGGACCCGGGGACAGTGGCTTTCGTCCGATCAGACAAGACATATAACCGGTCGGACAAGAGCGTTACGAATGCAGATTTCTGGGAATTTTCGGTTACGAAACGGCTAAAAACATGTTTAAAATGGCAGAGGCGGCTAGGGTTCAATATATTCAGTCCTAGAGGCTGGAAGAGAGGGTTAGATACAAAAAGAACACCCAAAGGTGGAGATATTTGACACATCTCTCATACCAATCGATAAATCTGTGCAACGCTGTATCAAGGTTTGATTTGCAGCAATTCTCGTTTGTGGCTAAGGTGCTGGGTTCGTGACAAGCCCGAGGACTCTACGCATTTCATTCGGAGTATTTTCGTCAATCATCCCTCGTTGAACGTCGTTCAACGGCATTGTAATCTCTGAACTCGTAGCTTTGATATTTTCTTAGTTGTTTGATTCCGGATTTGTTTTGAATACTTTGGGAACTTGATTTGATAATACTTTGTTGATCTTTATTTAAGGTGTTGAATGTTTGGAATTGATACTATTGCGTTTGGGATCATGGAATGAACAATTGTTCGGATAATCAATTGATAATTTGTTTTCGTGTTTCGAAATATTGCTAATCGTTGGTGTTGCTGAAATTGTTAGAACATTAGGGTATTATAGTTGATGCATTATAAGTCAAAAGCATGTTTATAACCGTTGGTGCAATTAGGAAAAGCTCTTATTTGGTTTACACCTTTTACTATTCTCATTACTTGTCGAGAGGTTGACACCCTCGAGACAAGAAGAACTCGTTTTTATTTTAAGTTATTGAAATTGAAACATTTACAAAACTCCATTTGATCGTGTTTTTAGATAGAATTGTGTTAGTAGTATAATAAACATCGTTAAATCCGATTTCCATTCCTCGAGAGATCGACCCGAGTTAACTCACTAGTCTACAAGTGACCCCGTTCTCTTGCGGGCGAACTTAAAACCTTTCAAACGTAGACGCATATTTGTTAACCGAAATTTAATTTTAAAAGGAACATAAAAGTTCGGCTCAAACACGAGGATACTATTTCTACCTTCCTGGAGAACATAAGGTCATTGTTTCCAGGCAAGCAACTTTCCTTGAGGAAGACTTTGTCTACAAGGAAAGAAGTTGAAATAAGATAGAACTTGAAGAAACTCAAGAACCACAAAGTGACATGGAGGTTGAAAACTTGTCTAATGAGTTAGACAAGAATTCAGTGGGAGCTTCTGGTCATTCCTATTGTGAAGATTTGTCACTTAGAGGATAATCTTTAGCCAGTGGGAGCATTGATATAATTGATGCAGTAATGTAAAATTTATCATCGCAACCAATGGAAGACCAAGCAATGGTTGCACAACTCCCTCCTCAGGAAGTTCATGTTGATGACCTTTATGAGGAATCTCAAAATGCTGGACCATCTAGCACAGAAGAACCTTCTCATGATCAGAACACTAAAAATACTCAAACGCATGATAACCAACTTCGTAAGTCTACTAGGATTCATAGGCGACCGGAAAGACTAAACCTCCTTGTAGAGGGTCAATGTGARGTGGAYATRRCGGACGATGATGAACCTAGAACTTACACTGAGGCTATGTTAGACATTGACTCAAAGAGGTGGCTTGAAGCCATGAAATCAWAAATGGACTCGATGTACACAAATCAAGTTCTGGACTTGGTCGACTTGCCAGTTGGGATTAGACCCATTGGATGCAAATGGGTCCTCAAGAAGAAGATCGATGCAAATGGTAAGGTACAAACCTACAAGGRTTGGTTGGTAGCAAAAGGTTGTAGTCAACGAGAAGGAATTGACTATGATGAAACCTTTTCTCCAGTTGCGAAAATCAAGTCCATTAGGATTTTACTTACTATAGTTGCGTACTATGATTATCATATTTGGTAGATGGATGTTAAAACCACTGTTCTCAATGGTGAATTGACCGAGGAAGTGTATATGATACGACCAGAGGGTTTTACATCTGAATCAAAACCCAGATCGGTATGCAAGCTACAAAAGTCTATTTATGGACTTAAACAAGCCTCTAGAAGTTGGAACATTTGTTTTTACAAAGCAATCAAATCGTTTAATTTTGTCAGAAACAAAGAAGATCCATGCGTTTATAGTAAACGCACTGGATGGAGTGTTATTTTATTATTATATATATTGATGACATATTGATAATTGGAAATAAT
Organism: Phtheirospermum japonicum; assembly: GCA_014905375.1. Taxonomy (NCBI): domain Eukaryota; kingdom Viridiplantae; phylum Streptophyta; class Magnoliopsida; order Lamiales; family Orobanchaceae; genus Phtheirospermum; species Phtheirospermum japonicum. The sequence goes on along the minus strand of BMAC01000830.1, from coordinate 290,053 downwards.
ACCCTTGTCATGCAATCAGTAAATCATTTGTTGTCCAGCACCTTCATGATGAAGGACTTGAGTGAAGCCTACTATATTATTGGAATTAGGATCTACCGGGATAGACCTAATAGAACATTGGGGCTATCATAGTCCATGTACATATATAAAGTGCTAGGACGATTCTCTATGGAAAATTCCAAGAGGGGATATATTCCAATGAGTCATGGTCTCAAGTTATCAAAGAAGAATGGTCCTCCTACTAATAAGGAACTTGAGCTCATGAAAAAGATCCAATACGCTTCAGCAATAGGATCAATCATGTATGCCATGATTTTCACAAGGCTAGATGTGGCCTATGCACTTAGCATGACTGGCAGATTTCAGCAGAATCCTGGGGAAGAACACTGGAAAGCAGTCAAAAGTATTCTTTAGTATCTTAGAAGAACTAAAGAATATTTCTTAGTTTATGGTGGACAAAAGGAACTGGCAGTTACTAGGTACACTGATGCCAGTTTTCAAACATACCATGATGACTACAAGTCACAATTTGGGTATGTCTTCATTTTTAAGATAAGGTAGTGAGCTGGAATAGTTCTAAGCAAACTAGTGCCGCTGATTCGGTAAATCAAAGTTGAGTACATTGTTGCATAAGAGGCAGCTAAAGAAGCTATCTCGATAAATAAATTCTTAAGGAATTAGGGGTAGTTCCTAGCACCAATATCATTGTATTGTGACAACATTGGTGCTAGTGCGCTAGCAAAGGAACTGAGATCCATGAACAGCAACAAACATGTACTAAGACGCTACCACTTGATCAAGGAGATAGTGGAGATAGGAGAAATTAAAATAGAGTGTGCTCAAAATCATCATGTTCTAGGTAACTTGACGAGCATTTCGTAAACCTGAATATTGGATATATAGGTGATTGGCTCTAGGCCAAGTGGGAGATTGAAAGTATGAATGTCCTAGAGACAATCAGATTTAAAGACATTATACTTTATCACAATTATTATATATATCATAATATATATGGCATTGCATTTATTGAATTATTATTTTGATTATTTATGATTATTCATATAAATGTTCCCATAGAGTTAAATTATCATTGATATGGTGAGATGTCATTGATAAAATATTACCCTTAAAATAGCCACGACTAACGATTATCAAGATTGGGATATTGATAATATAATATATGTCGGCATGTGGTCTGCATCACATTATAGAGAATGCAGTTAGTCTCACGACTGCGAATAATAGTTATTCGTGATGGACACATGGATAATTTGGAGAGTATTGGTAAACTCTACTTATAAGTTATTTATTGTATGTCTATAAACTTATCAGTGTATAAAGCGTGTGATAATCCTTTGACTTGAGGTCAATACGCACCTTGTTTACTGAGTGATGTACTTTGACCATGACAAATGCTTGCTCTCCTTTTCGGGGTAGATACGGCTTGTGTTGGGTGCATCATGATGTAAATGAAGGTGGTAGTTGAGCCAAGAAAGAATTCATTCCTCGATTGGAATTTCGAGAGAGATCACTCATAATCTCTATATTAGGTCGACTAAAGTCATTGGCCAATGCAAGAGACATATTCAATATAGTAATTGAAGTATGGTCTAGTTGTCGACTAATAAAGATGAGATAAATTGATTAAGCCATTGAGATAGACACTTGGATAAATCTTAAGCTTAATCGAGTGATTCGGAATGAAAGGAATTTTCACCAAAGCTTTGTATAAAGGTTATAATTCGCTGAGTTCAAGTGAATGTTCTTTATATATTGAGTTCGTCCAGCTAAGCCGTCTAGGAGTTTTGTTTGGATCATCATTGGATTGATGTCATATATAAAGGCCTATAGGGTCACACTATATGCGATTAGTTTTTCGATTTAAGAGTGTATCAAGAAAGTATTAAATATTCAATTTAGAATTGTAATATTTAATTGTTAATAATTATGATGTTAATTTCTATTTGATAGAAATTATTTAATTAAACTAAATTGGATTTGGATTTAATTATCTATGTTATATTAATAAAGGTACTTGGGCTAAAATTGTTTTGGGCCCATGTCTTGGATAGTCCAAACCTTTTTAGGAGTAGGGTTCTCTTATGTACCTAGTATAAATATAACATAAAGTCATAAGTTGTATACAATGAAAAATATAAAAAAAGAGAGTTTTTAGAAAACATAAATCCTAATTTGAAATTAGGAGTTCTTGAGCTTTCGTGCGATTTCCTAGCTTTCTTCACGATAGCAATACACTGGAGTTGGATCTTGCAGTCGGAGAATTAATCGCTTGGATAACTTAGTGTTGAACTCGGACCTGGATTTACTGTAAGGGTTTCATGCTTTTATCTCGTTTATTTATCGTATATATATATTCGTTCACAGGATGGATCTATTGGATCTACAAAATTTTAAACTTCCGCTGCACTAGCATGGTGTTCATCTCTATGAATTCCAACACTTTAAACTTCTCCTTATATTACAAAGACTTTCCAAATGTACTTGAAGGATATAGTGATAGATCACTGATAATTTTGAAATTAAGTCAACTAGTGAGTTTTTTTTTAGTTAGGTGGAGCAGCAATAACATGGGGATCTAAGAAACAAGCTGTTATATCTAGAAGTACAATTGAAGTTGAATTAATAGCTTTAGATACTACTTATACCACTGTTGAATGGTTACAAGATTTATTGCTTGACATTCCACTTATTTCAAAACCATTACCTGCTATTTCTATTCATTATGATTGCAAAGATGTGATTGATCTTGTGAAACATACACATTCAAATAAAAAAATGAATAGACACTTACAAGCAAGAAATAAAAGTATAAAATCTTTGTTGAAGAGAAATGTGGTATCTCTTGATTTCTTGGAATCTGAAAAAATTTTGGCTGAGAAATTGAGTAAAGGTCTACCTAATAAAGTGTTTTTGAATCATCAATGGGGATGGGCTTAAGCCCCCAAGGGAATCACCTCCAGGAGTAACCAAACCTTTGAGATTGAAGAGCTCATGAAGAAGGTTCAATGGGTATAAACAATCTGTATTGCGTGACTCATTTAACACTACTTTACAAAAGTGAAGACCTTCCCTATGATGATAGTGCTATAATGTGTGATGTTAGGTTGGGTTATGATCCTTAATGAAATCGAGGCGAGAATTTCAAAGGGTATAGATCACCTATACCCTTGGAGGTTTCACCTAAATGAGAGTTGCCATGAGGCAGTGGTTATGGGTTTGACTAAACCCTAGAGACTCTCATGAGAATCAAGATTAGAGCTCATGGCCAGTAATAGCGCTTACCCGCTTGAAAAAAGACCGAAGTTGATGCTATGTGTGTGGTGTATGAGAATCTGACCAAGGCGTAGTCCAGTATGGTTCCCTTAAATAAAAATCATCAACACTAAGTGTAGGCTCAAGCCCGGAAGCTCCGCACCTATTACATAGTATGTAGTTGCCCAACTCTAATTTATTTCATATATGATTTTGAAGGTTTAAACCTTGTGGGGGATTGTTATGATTTTGAGGTTTTAAAACTTCAAATGACATTTTAAATTTGTAAACTACAATTTTAATTTTGTAACACCCCTATAATGGTAATTATTTTGCATTTGATCCTTGATTCTCAAATGACATCCTAACACTATAAATAGGATTACATAGGGGTCTATCTAAAAGCACACTTATAAGAATACAAGCATACAAAACATACAAACAAACTCTTGCATTATTTTATAATATTTTGAGCAACGTGATAAGGTAGTGTTCGATAGGTTTCTTGTAATCATGCTCATAATAGAAGACAGTAGCTATGACCTTCTTGGGTTTTATCTTGTGGTGGTGGTGTGCCGTCAAAGCCTACAGAGAGGTAGGCCATCACAATCTTAGGATAGCGTCAAGTGGTGTGACTTCTACAGGCCAGCATTTCATTCTACTTTATATATTTTCATTTCAAGTTGTACTGATACTTTATTTTATTTAATATTTATTTGAAAGCAATTTGAGGTTATAACTAATCATTTTTACAACTCCTCCCCTCCCCCCTTTTTTTGCTTGACGATTTTTCAATTCATTATTGCTTCAATATGGACTTTTCGACTATGTTGCTAAGTGCATGTAATTGGTCTGCAATAACCGTTTAGTATTCAATGCCAGGCTCAATTAGTAAATTGTGCTTAGTTTCTAAATCAATTCAATTAACAAACTGTGTTTAGTTCATGGATGATCGAAGAATTCTTAGCACTCTAAGTAATCTTCTCTGCAATAGTCTAGAGTCGATTGTAGAGCGGTAAGTTTTCCCGAGTCGTGTCTCTCGAGGATAGATGTAATCGGCGTTAAGTGTTTTTGATTAATCTCTTGTTATTCTTAGTTAAACTAATCTAATCTAAGAAAGCATTAATCATTGGTTTGGTTTTTATGTTGTAATCACTAAACTTGAATTGAAAAGAGAGTTTGAAAAACATTGACGCAAGGAGGAAGGAATTTAAAACTTGCTTGAAAATAACTAGACTTAATGACACAAATTAAACCTAATTAACAACTTAATTAAATTAAACCTATTAACTAAGAAAGCTTGTAAATTTAAAAGCTAAAAAGGAGGGAAAGCCAAACTTAAATTCAAAAGAAGTCAAAAGCATTTAATAGGTAAAAGTCAAATAATTTAAAAGGGGAAGCTACTAATAACTTTCAAGACTCCAATGTTCGTTTGAACAAAAAGAGTAAAAAGTTTCAACATGCAAGCTTCAATGGAGTTTTAAGCAAGAAGGAAAGTAATTTGGAAATTGGAAGAGAACTTGAAAATGCTAAGAGGAACACAACAAGAACTACAAATTAACTACCAACACACAATAATAATAACAACCAAGAACAACAACAATAAGAAGGGGAAACATTACTACCAATTTGTATTCCAACCAAAAGCTTCAAATGTAGAGTACAATCTTCAAAACACCAAGAGCAACTTCATAAAATAAAATCCACAAATGAGAGAGAT
>BMAC01000830.1:263268-273443 GCA_014905375.1 Phtheirospermum japonicum | reverse complement strand
AATAAAATCCACAAATGAGAGAGATGTCCACCTTCTCCAACACTTATGAAGCAACTACTAACTAGCTAAATTAACTAAGGATTATATCTAGAGTTTGCAATGGAATAGTGAAAATGAGCTTGGGAAGAGATTGAATGGGGTTCAAAATCAGACAAGGAAGGATAAGGTAGGTGAAGGAAAGTGATAGCTTATTTATACAAAAATGCAGGGGCAAAAACATCAAAATGGGGTCAAAAATTTGCGTGTCACGTCGATCGACTGAGAACCAGTCGATTCGACTGCCAGTCGACGACTGAAAGCTGTCGATCGACTGAAAATGCCCCAAAAATCACAAAATATTCCGCCGCCAGTCGAATTTCAACATCCCAGTCGACCCTTCAGTCGATCGACTGGCAACTCAGTCGATCGACTGGAGTGCAGTCGATCGACTGACAGGCAGCTCCGGCTCATTTTCTCGTTTCCGCTCTAATCGTTTGCCGGCTGTCGCTCCTCGTTCGCGCTGTGTCCCCTTGCTTGCTTGTTCTTATCCGAGTCGAATGAGATGTCCTGAGCGCGCACGGGATCGCTTCGGTCATCCTACGGCCATAAAGACAAAAACGAGTAGAAATAAACGAAAATCCAAAGAAAACCGCACAAAAGTTATAAAAACCTAAAACTAATAAAATCGGCCAAAACGACTCCTAATACACATAAAAGCAAACAAAACGCATGCAAGCGCGAGACAAAACGGTAACAAAAAATACGAACAAAAACATGCAAATCAATGGACGCAATTAACAAATTGTATTTTTCTGGGATTATTCTTATGGATTATTTTGTAAAACCATGTAATGTGTTTTCTTTGATTTTATTTAAATTTGTTTTGGGGTTATTTATATGTACAGATTGCAAAGATCTGAAAAATTCACATTTTATTTTTCTTGTATCTTTCAAATCTTATTTCTTATATTCATATGAATTATGGCAAACACTTGTGTTACGCCAGACTAACGGGTCATGACCCGTTAGGCCATCTGACCCGTTATTATAATGTATTCATTTTTGTACTGTGATGTATTGGTTTTTATACTGTAAAGTATTAGTTTTTCATAAATCTCTGACCCGTGCTATGATGTATTGGTTTTTGTACTGTAATGTTTTTGTACTATGATGTATGGGTTTTTTATTATAATGTATTGATTTTTGCACTATAATGTATTGATATGAAATTTTGGCCTAACGGATGATTCGTTAGTCCGAACTAACAAGAGTGTTGCCCATGAATTATATGTTAGGTCTATTGGATTTGTATATTTGTTTCATCCGATGGTTCAATAAGATTGTGGGCATTTCTTCTTTAGTTGTCCATGTATTAAAGTCCGGATCGGGTGTTTTGGTTGATGGGTTTCTATTTTTTTTCTTTGCTTGATCATTTTTTTTTTCATTTTTCATGTTAAACCTAATCAAATTTAGGGGGAGCGTGGGTAATTGCAGATTTTATTTTCAATTATATTAATCTTTTATATAAGTATTTGTTTTATCTAAATAATCACTCGTCTAATTTTAGCATTATAATCAAATTTTACGTTAAATTTGTTTGTTTTTTCTTACCCTATTTTTTAAATATATAAATGTGTAAGAAAAAGGAATTTTGATTTATTAATGGCCATTTATTTATTTCGCTAGTTATACATTTGTTGTTAGTGCTATAGCCTTTATTTCGAAAGGTTTTTATAAGTATATATAGCATGAATTTTTTAAAAATATTTTAAGGATTAAAAAAAATCCAAATTAATCTTTCTTTGATTAGAGTTGTTGGTTTTTGTTGATTGTAATACTTTTGTTAGTAGATTTGGTTATGTGTACTATTCTACCTATCAAATATCACAAATATACTGTAATTGTACTTTCTTCAAATATTTTTCCTTTTTTTTTCAAAATTTATAGAGAAGCATGAGAATTCTAGGATTTCTATCCAAGGAGGCTGTAGAAAGTTCATTGATTTTGCTGCACTTAAGTCGACCAATTGACTGTTGTGATTAAGGAGAGATTTGTGAAATTCGATGATATCCTAAAGCCAGACTTTCATTGTCTAACAATGAAATAACAAATCTTCTATTCTACTACGCCAAATTGGATAGGCTATCCTGATCAGAGGCGGATTTACTTGGGGGCCTACAGGCCCCCCCAAAATTCCCCTTTTTTATGTTATATATATATATATATATGAATTGGATCCAGTGGGTCCAATTATTAAAATGGGTCCGTAGGGTCAAATCTCGGCCACTCATTAGGTTTAGATCTGATGGATGTAAATTAGATAGGGTATGGTTGACTAATAAATATATAGCATGTATTATTGCATACTTGTACTAATAACTGTGCATAATCGGACATGTAAATGTGCATTAACAAACTATTAAATGTGCAGTAAAACTGTTGGAAATTGGCTTGGAGAAACATGACATATAATGCAATCATCGTTGTTATTCTAACAATGCATCAATGTACTTCTAAATGTGACATAACATGCATTTAAATGTGCAATGAATTTCTATTTTTTATTATTTGGTTTTTGGAAATAATTTCAATTAGAATTTTTAAAAGTACAAATTTGTTGGGAAAAATGGTATGAGTATTGTTCCTTAGATCGTAAGGAATAATATGGTGTAATTTATTTTGGGAATATTTATATTTTTTGAGACTTGTAAGTCTAAAAAAATATAAATATTCCCAAAATAAATTACACCATTTTATTCCTTACGATCTAAGGAACAATACTCATACCATTTTTCCCAACAAATTTGTACTTTTAAAAATTCTAATTGAAATTATTTATTTTAGTTATTATAGAGAGATTTCAATAGAGGAGAATTATTTATTGAGAAAAGAGAGAAAATAAATGACATAATTTATATTAGTTATTAATATTAATGTTCATTTAAATGTTAATTGATGCATATTTAAAAATCTATTGATGCACATTTATAATGACATAGATGTATTTTTCACCCAAACTAATTTATATCCACTGGATCTAAAATAATGGATGATTGTGATTTGGCCCTACGGACTCATTATAAGAAATGGATCCATTGGATCCACTCCCTATATATATATATATATATATATATATATATATATATATATATATATATATATATATATATATATATATATGTTTAAAACAAAGTTATTCACTATAAAAAATAATTGAGTTTAATAAAAAAAATCTATTAATTTCTACATTAGTTAATTTTGCTATTTGAATTTTTAAACACTAGTCTTTAATTGTTTAGAATAAGTTATGTATAAAGATTTTATTTTTGTGATACTTCACATAGATTTTAACTTAAATGTTGATGGTTCTTGTTTATCACCAAATCTTGTAAATTTTAGATTTTTTATTGTTTAAACCAATTGTTGGAAATACTTTATTAATTTTAGCATTTCGTCACTAGAAAACTTCTTTATAGGCATGTTAAGTAAATAAATAACTACTGCTATTGGTTTTTAATTCACTTAAATTGTAGTCATTATTTGTTCTAGAGATCATAATAGTATTATGATTTGTTTAATTAGTCTTCTTTAATTTGTATTAAGAGAAGTATTAACTTTTCCAAAAGTATAATTTCTTTTGAAATTAGTGTTACTTCTACTGTGACGATGACGGATGTAAAAAAAATATTTTTTTAAAATGACAATGTAAAATATTTCATATTGTTTTAGTTACATATCTACAGAAAGAGTTATTTTTTATTATTAGCATGATGCTATTGTAAATCGATTTAAAAATATGATAACTCGACGAGAATAATAGTAATATATTTTTTTTGAACCCTTATTAACTTTATACTTGATATGTAATGTGATAATTTTTAATATCATCTTAATAAATAAATGAAATTATTATATTGATGCCCCACCAAATATTTTTTTCTATATCTGTCTCTGATGCTGATGAGTTAAAATCGCCCTGGCTTGGTAAGTTAAGGTTATGTGGTTAGTGTTTATTTATCATGCATGATTGACCAATCTGGGTAAATTATTTGTGTACTGAACTAAATTGTTTGTGATAATAGTCTACCTTGGTTAATTAAGAGGGGTGTATTTATTTGGGATTTTTAGAGATATTTTAAGATTTGTTTCACTGTAAGATTTGTATGGACTTTCTTTTATTTTTATTGATTTTACATATTTGTTGGGAGATTATAAAAGTTTTGTGAAATCTCATGTTTATAAGATGGGATTTGGTAGGGGGATTTTGTATGTATAATTAACTTAGAAGTTTAGAAAAATCCAGTCAAATTACAAATTTAAAGAGTATTTGACTTTTTAAATACCTCATGACAATTTAAAATTTCAAAATATCTCAAATGAATACCTCGAGACTTTTATGGACATTTAATAATCCATTAGAAATCTCAATTAAATACCTCAAGACTTTTATAAGTTTTAAAATGTCTTAATTAAATACATCAGGATTTTAAAAATCTTAATATGTCTTTAAAAGTCCTAAATGAATAAGTTTAGAAGGTAGATGGAGACTTAGTTAAGAAAAAACACCCACGTATCTTTCAAATTACAAAAATACTCCTAAGATTTTATTTTGTCTTATATTTACCCCTTTAAAAGAAAGAAAAAAATCTCAAAACCCTCATTCGCATTTATAAAAATATTATAGTTACTCTAAATTTTAACACTGAATCAAACCTCAAATATTATTTTAATTTTGATTTTTTTTTTGTAATTAGGTTGGACCTCAAGGTACTTTTTAATCTCTTTTGAATTATGTCGTAAACCTATTCTTATGTATTGCGTTTCTATAAGCTCCAGAAGTTGGTGTGACCATTGGAAACGAAGTGTGTGTCTCACCCCCACGCCCATGACTGCATGTGTCCAGAGATCAACAGATAACAGGCTGTTCATAATGAACCAAGCATCTCATTGTTTTTTTTTTTTTTTTTTTTTTTTTTTTTTTTTTTTTTTTTTTGCTTATGAAAGGTACATGTAAAATAGAACAAAAACCTCAAGTGTGTTTTTTGTATATATTTTTTTTTTTATTATTGTATTTAGGTCAAATCTTAGTGGTACTTTTTTAATTAACTTTATTATATTTAGTACAGATTAGCAGTGGTGCACCTGAGAAGTCAAAAAATTGCGAAAGGTCTTTTTTTTTTTTTTTTTTTAATTGTGGTTGATTTCAAAAATTGATGTGCATGATTAAGTTTTTGGTGTTTCTTTTTTTCCAACTCCTTTGAGATTCTTGAGAAAATGTATTATATCCTCTTTGCTTCTTTGAGATCTTTCTATATGTTATTTTATTTTTTCTTACTATTTGATTGGATTTGGCAGGTTATGTGTGTATCTTTGCTTCATGTTTGTGTGCAGTTAGTAAAATTCTGAGTTTTCCTTGGGGTTTTGATTCTCCACTGATGGTCTGAGCATCTTTTATTTTCTGTTTCATAGGTATTGTTAGGCTTTTCCATATGGCTGCTAAATATGTTTGCCTCAACTGGGATAGCTTTTCTTGGGCTTTACCTTATAAATTATGCCTCTTTCTTTTGAAGGACATTTAAATTCTTTTCATATAGTTTCAGATTTCGGCTTCTATTTTCATCTTAATTAGTGGATAAAGCTCAATCAAAACCCCTTCCCAAACTGTACAGGCATCGGTGTGTAAATTATATCAATATATTGTTTTCTCATCTTTATGTTGAGCCAAATTAATGCGAATATAATAATATTAAGGAGAAATATTCTTTCCACCTGTACTAGTAGAGTTTATATAGTTTGCAATATAATATTCTTTTTTTTTGTTATTAACAACCCAAAGTATGCGGGTTCTGCTCTTTGCAACCTTCAGGCTATTTTTCATTCAAAAAATGGTTGAATCGAAGCACGTAAACCTCATGACTCATCACCAATTATTATGTTGGGCAATTTTTTCATGTTTTTAGAATGAGGCATGAGGTTTACGTGCTTCGATTCAACCATTTTTTGAATGAAAAATAGCTTGAAGGTTGCAAAGAGTAAAACTCGCATACTTTGGGTTGTTAATAACAACAACAAAAAAAAATTAGGTTGAAAACCATAAAAACGCTACAAGTACAGGTGGCAAAGAATTTTTTTTCCCATAATATTATTTGTTTGCTCTGTATTATAAGGTCCATTAAATTTAAGATATGTTCTTGGAGTCTTTTCTCAATCCTAATAGCCAATACCCTATATCGGTATTATACTCACTAATGGGGGTGGATCGATTTTCATGTCTATTTCCCATTATACAACTCGGAACTTGGAGCTCTTCAAGACCAGAAGGTTGTCAGCCATCTCACAGACTCAAAGCTCTTTCCCTCAATAAGAAGGTAACATTGTAGTCATATTTATGCGAAACTTTTATTCCAACATTTTAAACATAATTCACTGGATTTTGAATTGCAGATATTATCGAGCAAGGGGATAATGTAATTTTAAAAAGGAATCTATTGTGTCAATGGTAATAACATAAACAAAGTCAAACCACACGTTACCTAATTCATAAGAATAATTGTAACCTTGTAATTTAATCTCTTACCATACTTACCTGTAGCCTTTTGTATATAAAGGCCTAACACGGCTGTACAAAACTCAATTAAGGGAAAATATTAATTTACATGGTATCAGATACCTAAAACCCTATTCTTCCTATTTTTCCTTTCTTCATCTTCTCTCCATTACCATGGCTACCTTCTCAGCCGCCGACTCTTTGCCCTACGCCACCCTCATCCATATGCTCACTATTCGCCTTACCTCTACTAATTATCTGTTATGGCGCAGTCAAGTTTCCCCACTTCTCATAGGACAAGGACTCATCGGTTACATTGATGTTTCTCAATCGGCACCGCAGCCTGAAATCATCGTCAACGGCGCAAAAATCCCAAACCCTGAATACCTCTCTTGGTGTGTTGCCGATCAACGTCTCGTCTCTCTCCTCTACTCCTCTCACACGGAGGAATCCATGGCCGTCGTTGTCGGGTGTACCACTGCTCGTGAGGTATGGCTGGCACTAGAGCACTCATTCAGTAATCAATCCAAGGCGCGCGAATTTCATCTCCGGGGCCAGCTAAAAACTCTCCAGAAAGGTGACAAGTCTGTGGCTGATTTTGGTCGTGAGTTCAAACTCATATGCGACCAACTGTCTGCCATAGAGGTCTCGATTGACGAGTCCGACAAAATTCATCTCTTCATGAAGGGCCTAGGGTCCACTTTTTCCAATTTCTCGGCGACTCAAATGGCCATGTCACCGTCGTTCTCTGACCTCCTCAATAACGCTGAAGATTGGGATTTATTTCAAAAAACTCTTGATCAGCCTCCCGTCGCACAGGCTGCCTTCCTCGCTCATTAGACCTCCAGCCCCTATTTTCAGCAGCACGCTGGTGGTAGCTCTTCACAGCGGTAATCTGGTGGTCGCGGCCATCGTCATGGTGGTCAGTGGCAAGGTGGTCGAAACTCTTGGCAGCGACGTCCGCCAACCTGTCAAATATGTCTAGCAACTGGACACTATGCCAACGCATGCCCGGACCGGTTCAATAAAACGGAAAGCCCTGCTTCATCTGCCAACATCGCCGAAGCTTTTTCCGCCGCTTGTAACATCGTTGATCGTCCGGCTTCTGACTGGTATTTGGACACTGGTGCATCGACGCATATGACCCCATCTGCGCAAAACCTGGACGTCTCCTTACCATACATAGGTTCGGATTCAGTTATTGTTGGAAACGGTGCAAATTTAAAAATTTTTGATATTGGTTGTCGTCACATAAACTCTGCTCTTAAATTATTCGACGTCTTGGTTGTTCCGGGTCTCACAAAAAATCTATTATCCGTTAGCAAATTAACCGTTGATTTGTTAGTTGATGTTGTGTTCACTATTGATTGTTTTACGATTCAAAATCGGGTAACTCGGAACGTTCTGGCTCGGGGCAAAATTAAGCATGGATTGTATGTCTGGGATGATGTTCAGGTGGCACTCACTGCTGCTCATAAACCCAAGGCCTCCTTTGAATTATGGCACTCTCGGCTTGGTCATGTCCCCTTTGATGTTATTTTATTTTTAAATAAAAGTGGTTTTCTTTTATATTACCCGAATCGGGTATTTGTGTTTCGTGTGAAAAGGCGAAGAGTAAATGCTTACCTTTCAGTTTGGATGAAAAACGTTCATCTTTCGTTTTGGACATTGTGCACTGTGATTTATGGGGACCCTCTCCCACTACTTCTGACTCTGGTTTTTGCTATTATGTTATTTTCGTTGATGATTTTTCTCGTTTTACGTGGCTTTATCCCTTACGTCAAAAACCTGACTTTTATGATGTGATGTTACAATTTACAACCTTTGTTGAAAATCAGTTTTCTTCTCACATTAAAAGTTTCCATAGTGACGGCGGCACAGAGTTCACAAATAATCGCCTCAAACTATTTTTTCGCGACAAGGGCATTCGACACTTTCTGTCTTGTCCATACACAACATCTCAAAATGGTCGGGTTGAGCGCAAGCACAGGCTCGTCATCAAAACAGGTCTCTCCATGTTATATCAGTCTCATTGTCCTTTAAATTTTTGGGTTGAGGCTTTCAGAAGTGCAGTTTACATCATAAATCGATTGCCATCTAAAGTTCTTGGTGGTAAATCTCCTTTCGAACTTCTCTTCTCCATCACTCCGAATTACAAAAATTTTCACCCGTTTGGATGTCGTGTTTTCCATGTCTACGCGACTACACTACCAACAAGTTTGAACCTAGGAGCTCGGCTTGTGTTTTCTTGGGCTACAGTAGCTCTCACAAAGGGTTTCGGTATTACGATCCAATTTCCTTCCGCACATATTTCTCGACATGCTAGATTTGATGAATTATTATTTCCATTTGCTAACTCTGATCACAGGTCAAGTTCCTCTTCTCTCTCACTTTGCGAGTTTGATGAACCAACAAGAGCCACCAGCATTCGACCTCTGCATCATTCTACTCCGTCTCCTTCGCCTGAACAAATACCATCATCTGTTCCTTGTTCATTGTGTGATGATCAATTGTCTACAATATTCCCGAATCACTCCACTCCACAAACTATTCCGCCTACAGCTCTCATTCCAATTCAAGAGCCTCCAATCCCGATTCCGGACCTGCTCGTCTCTACTGAACAAACGCCCATTCCTCCTATCACTCATCGCATGCAAACTAGAGCAAAATCAGGCATTTTTAAACCTCGACATCTTGCCAACTATGCTCAAACAGGCCTATTTCAGGCACTAGTGGCAGTCAGCGAACCTCGTGGCATAAGATCTGCTCTTAAACTCCATCAGTGGGTTACTGCTATGAAAGAAGAACTCTCTGCCATTCATCAAAATCAAACTTGGAATTTGGTTCCACGTCCTCCGCATACGAATGTTATAGGGTCAAAATGGGTATTTCGTACAAAATTCTTGGCTGATGGAACCATTTACAAACACAAGGTTCGACTTATGGCTCAAGGCTTTTCTCAAATTCCGGGGTTTGATTTTTATCATACTTCTAGTCCAGTTGTTCGAGCCTCCACTGTCCGGATGATTCTTTCCATTGCCGTTCTCAATAATTGGCCCCTTCGTCAGCTCGACATAAAAAATGCTTTCTGAACGGCATGTTATCCAAACCGGTTCTTATGGAACAACCGCCTGAATTCATTGACGATCGATTTCCAAATCATGTGTGTCGTTTGAAGAAAGCCTTATACAGTCTCAAACAAGCTCCCCGTGCCTGGTTCCAGCGGCTTAGTGACTTCCTCCTTGGCATCGGTTTCATTTGCAGTCGCTCTGACTCGTCGCTGTTTATTTTTATTCGGGGTCCCTCTATATTATATCTCCTTGTCTATGTCGATGATTTTATCTTTACAGGAAATTCTCCGGATGACCTACATGCTTTCATCTCTCGCCTTCATTGGGAGTTTGCTATTAAAGACATGGGGCGTCTCAACTACTTTCTGGGTCTTGAGGTCTCTTACACATCTCATGGAATTTTTCTCAATCAAGCAAAGTATGCTTGTGACATTCTTCAGCGTGCAAATCTTGAGGATTCCAAGCCTGTTCRGACTCCTCTGGTGGCTGGATGCCAGCTTTCGACAAATGGTGTGGATTTTCATGACCCTTCTCTCTATCGTTCGTTGGTTGGAGCCCTGCAATATCTCACTATTACG
>BMAC01000830.1:246728-261660 GCA_014905375.1 Phtheirospermum japonicum | reverse complement strand
AAAAAATCCTGAACTATCCATCCATATCTAAATATAACCACCATCCGGATCAGGGGGAGGCTGACGAGCCACGACCCGAGCAACATCTTCTTCAATCTGCTGAAGGAGAATCAACTTGGAACGCTCCTGCTCCTCACGGATCCGCTGAATCTCCAGTACCTTCTCCTCGCGAATCCGCTGAAGCTGCTCAACTGCTCCTGCTGGGACTGCACCTGCGTCTGGAGCTGACGAACATCGACGGTGGAGGTGGAAGAGTACTGCAGCCCTTCTGAGTCTTCCCYAAGCATCCAAGGCCATAGCGTCGACCCTTTCTATTCCCGACAACCTGTAGGTAGACCTCGTTCGGGTCTATCTGAGGGCTGCTGTCATCAGACGACGCAACACGCCTCTCCACCAAAGCCCTCTCATAGTCCTCCTGATATCAAAATTTTCAACTATTATTACTAAACAACTTATATCAGGTTTTATAATAAATCAGATATATATAATATATAAAACTTATAGCTATCCTCTGGGCTTTGGGATCCGTAAATGTGCCGTCGGGATTTCGATGATACCTCAGCAGAAGCTCGTAGTTACTGGGTTGCGTACCCGTCTGCGCAGCCTGTATTTAAAGATACATTTACAATATTTAATACAATAAACTAATTGAAACATAAAATTATACATGTTCAATAATATAATTAATTACTTAAATTATTATTATCGACTTACAATCTCGGCCGCCTGTCGATTAGCCGGCATAGACCCGCCTCGATGCTTCGTTATACAAGTCGAAGGGCTTCCGGGCTCGCTCATTCTGTTCCGTCTAGCCTTTTCGGACTTCTACACCTCCTCAGGCCGCTGAAACTCCACCAGCCATCTGTTCCAAATCGACTCCCCTTATCTCTTTGTGGTTTGTTTCGTTCTTAGTTGATGGGTCGGGCATTTGAGAATTTGACACGTGGGCCAGACCAGATGGCACGTGATGTTTCGTCTAATTACAAAAAGAATCCATAAAGTTTTTGAAATTTACAAAAAATAAAATTAAAAAAACACACAAAACTTTGAGGTTTAATTTTTTTATTTTATTTTTATAAAACGTTAAGGCTTATAAATGTTTTTAAAAATATTTTATTATTCACGAAGGACAATGATCAAACTTTAAATTGTTTTTTCTAAAGTTAATAATTTCTTTTTGATAAATTTTATGTTTTTATGTAATTTTTTTATCAATGCTAAAATGTATAATTACCTTTTGCCGTATATTAAAAGTAAATTATATATGTGGAAATGAATTACTTCTTTTCTAATTATATCGACTGAATTAATGCAGCCCAATATAGATCGCCTCCTACATCGACGAATACATAATTGTTTTAATATAGATATTATAATATTGTATTAAAAAAACACTAGTATCTAAGTTATATATATAGTATAATCTTTTATTATATTACTACAAGTAACGTGCAATAACACCCGTACTCCTATTTATCACCAATATAAAGAAAAGTCCAGTTTATCTATTCCTATTGGATTAAGGAGTTGTCTCTTTATCAAAACTACTCTCCTCTTTTTCTCTATATATAGTCCCTCTAAACTCCAGTTCTGATCGTATAGTCCCTCTATAGAAAGCAACTCATTAGAACTTCGAAGGTACTGATCTTATATCTTGTCATTGGCTGAAATTCTTTGTGTTTGTGAATATGATGTCGGGTACTTTTGCGGTTTAATTTGTTGTTATAATGGTCGAAACTTGATTTGGCTATACTTCAATCTTATTAATAAATAGTGATTATTTTTTTCTTATTAAAATTAAAATTCCTCGAAAAGATGCTGATTGACATTAGAACTTATACATAGCTACCATTCTTGCGCAGGACATATATTTACGTTTTTAAAATGGATTTCTTGTTTGGGAAAACGAAGGAAGGATCTTCAGAATTTAACGAGGACATTGATAGGTGTCCGTTTTTGAGGAACGTCAACCAACCAACCAACAGATCTCTCATTCTTACCAGTAAGTTTCATATGTACCTCGTTTCCTCTTCCATCTTTACTCTCAACGGTTATTTACAAAAAAAATAAAGAAAATTGACCCATGTGTTGTTGGTGTTGCTCCTCAGGATCGGAAAAGTATTGACGCCGAGACGTCAGAGGCTCAGCAGCTCAACCCCTTTGCAGGAAAAGCTGCAACCATCAGTCTCTCCGGTTTCGGTCCATTGGGCCCATTTGGGTTCAACCGTTTCCAGAAGAGGAAGAAAGAAACCAAGCGCTCAAAGGTATGTTTTATTTACTAT
Source organism: Phtheirospermum japonicum (assembly GCA_014905375.1). Classification (NCBI taxonomy): domain Eukaryota; kingdom Viridiplantae; phylum Streptophyta; class Magnoliopsida; order Lamiales; family Orobanchaceae; genus Phtheirospermum; species Phtheirospermum japonicum. The sequence goes on along the minus strand of BMAC01000830.1, from coordinate 259,378 downwards.
TATATCATAAAATTCTGTAGATTCCAAAAAGTACCCTTGATATTTGACCTAATGACCGAATCATCTCTTCTTTCTAACATCTATTAGGGAGGAGAATCGGCGAGGGATCAGTGGTTGCGACTCAGTAGTTGCCCCATGGCAAAGTCATATCGAGCCGTGAGTCACGTCCTTCCTCTCGTGGCAAAAGTCCTTAAGCCACCGTCCAGGGTGAAGTTAAGCTGCCCTCCGGCGGTGGTTGCCGCCAGGAACGCTCTAGCGAAAACCGCCCTCGCCAAGAACCTCCGGCCACAACCTTTGCCTAGGAAGATACTCGCTATCGGCTGTTTGGGAACGGTGGCTAACATACCTTTAGGGGCTTGGAGAGAGCACACTGAGAAGTTTTCGCCGTCGTGGTTTGTGGCGGCCCATGCGGCACTGCCGGTTGTTGGCATGCTTAGGAAATCGGTGTTGATGCCAAAGACGGCCATGGCGTATACGATTGCGGCTTCGATGTTGGGACAGATGATTGGTTCTAGGGCCGAGAGGTATCGTTTGGAAATGGTTGCTAAGAGTAAAATAGAAATTGTAGACGAGCCGCGTAAGGAAGAAGATGATGATGTTGTTTGGAAACCGGTTTCTGTATAAGATTTGGTAAAAATAAATGTCGGAATAAGATTTGTTTAGCTGTGCAAATATTGTACTCGGAGATATTGTACTCGGAGTTGAGACCATATATTTTGTAATGATATATGTGTTTGATCATTTTTATTAGAAAACATTCTATTAAATTTGGATCCTGTTTTGTTTAAAATTTAATATCCCATATGCACGGGATGCTATGTTCGGAGAAAAACTTTAAACTTATTAGAAATGTCCCAAAGAAGGACCTCAGTAAGGGTTATTTTTCTTTTCCAAAATATTTTAAAAAAGAAGAGTAAGGGTTATTTTTAAGGACGTCTTCATGTTTAAGAAATTTTTATTTTTAGCTGACACAAAATTGTGGATGTTCCCCAAAAGAAATTGGTCAATTATATTCGCACTCGATTCTAAATTTATTAATGATAAATTTGTTTTTATAATATTTGCTCTATAATTCGAGGCCAATTACTTAAAATATCCTCCCTTAAAATAAACTTAAGTCGATCTTACCCATTTTCTAACCGTATTTATTTTTCAGGAAAAAATAAAGTGTAAGAAGAGCAACGAACTGAAAGACACAAATCAATAGAAGCACCACGAAATTGAGGAGTCATCCTCAACATTGTCCGCCGAATGTAAATGATTTGCTGATAGCATCAACCAACCCGTCAACATTTACTGGCGGCTTATTGACGGGTTTGACCCGCCAGCGAATCCACACGCCATATACCCGAAACTTGTCAGCAAATGCTGACGGGCACATCCCGGCATCAAATTCAAATAATACTGAAGGGTTTATGCCGCCAGCATTTTCAAGTTTTATTTTATTTTTTATTTTGATTGAAAGTTTTACCTGTTTTTATTTCACATATCAATAATTTAATACGAAAACTAATTTGGATTTCCCAAAAAAAAAATTAAAATAAAATATAATTAATTAATAATTTTATCGTATAATGTATAAGATATAAATAAAGTACCAAATATAAATATTATCCGTTCCTAAATCAACTAAACCGCTACATCAGCAGCAGCAGGAGCAGTAATGTTTTGCATGTGATTGTGGTATTTTTCTCGTATTTTTAATTAGGGTTAGTGTTGTTTATAGTGGATTGAGTCGAGTTTCGTTAGGTTATTAGGTTGTTTTATTGTTTAGAGCCTTATGTGTACAATGTTAGTGATGTTTGTGTGATTCATGAGTTTTTATATTCAGAATTCCTATTTCATAGGTGAAAAGAACGGGCTCACTTGAGATTGGTCGTTGTTCTAAGAAGATAAAGTTGGATTGGAAGGACGGGTCTTGAAGTTAGAAACACTAAAGAAGCAAAAACAGGTGACTTAATGAATTAGATTCGAGACAAGGCATTGAGGCCCAAAATTCGTGCCAGGATGCGCAAAGACGTGCCAGCATGCGCCTAGACCCGCGCTAGGAATTGCCCAAGACCCGCGCCAAGCACTGCGCCTAAACTCGCGCCAGGACGTGCCAAGCACCACGCTGTCTGAAGCCAAGTCCGCCCTTAAGCTAGGAAGTGCCAAGCACCGCTCCGTCTCAAGCCAAGTTTGCCCTTAAGCCAAGACGTCCCGGCATGCGCCTAGACCCAGGCATTGAGGCTCAAGATTCGTGCCAAGTATCATGCCTAAATCCGCACCACAAACTAGCACCGAAGGGGGGAACACACTGGAATGGTCGCCACCCTGCGTCAAGCCACGCCAGCTCGCGCCTTCTTGGGCTAAACCAAGCCAACCCACGCCTAACATCAAACCAAGTGTCTAGTAAGGTGTCTTCGGGTCAGCTTTGGTCAAACACGCGAAATTCAGGATTTTAAGGTTAATTTGACCATTTTCCCTTAATTAGACTTAGTATAAATAGATGTAAGATGATTTCATTTGAGCTAGCTCTCATTCTCCCAACTCATTCGTAATTTTAGAGTCTTAGTCCTCTCTAGCTTTTAGATTTTATTTTCAAGCTTTTCCTTGCATTTTTTAGCTCAAGGAAAATTCAAGCCATCACTTGGATTTAACTTGGATTGTATTCTTTTTCTTAATTCAAGTAAGCTTTTCTTAATTTCTTCCTTGTTCATACAATCTCATGCTTGTTCTTCAATTTATGCATTTTGTCTTAACTCTTAGATTTGTTGTTAGATTTATAATTTGGTTTATGGAATCTAGGTGAGTGACACACCTTGATCATAGATCGAGTCCTTGATCTTTTTTATTTTAAGTATTTCTTATGATTTATTTTGGTTTTTATTTTCATGCATGGTTTAATTTTGATTCCTAGATCTACTCCTTGTTTCTAGTTATTTTTTATAAAGATTTTAACTTTTACGTCAAATTTCATTGCTCTTTCCAATGGTGCTTTCAATTTCCGTTGATTCGCATTATTTAGATTTCATGATCATGCATGCATAGTTGTACCTTAGGTTTGTTTGATTGTACTTTGTTGTTTCTTTGCTTTTTATTGCTTGTTTTGATTATTGCTTGCAATTTCAATATGGCAAACGCATGAGGCATTCGAAATACTTGATTTACTTTTGCTTTCTTTTGTATTTGATGTTTTTCATTAGTGTATGCACGGAAGTAGAACTCTTGGGAATGATTTGACTCCTTATATTTTGAATCTCGAGTGATTAAGGCATTTAATACGTCCCTTTTCTACTAATCAAGACAAGGCGAATAATCTTCCCAACACCGGCCCGTTTCTCAATCCCAACGGGGAGTCTTCACAGGCCCATGATCCTCAAAGCTCTATTAATCCCGAGCTCATTGTTCTTGTCGAGCCATCCACACCAATTGGCAAGCCCGGGCCTTCAAGTTCCAATCCAACGGGCCCTTACAACCATGCTTTAAGAAATCAAGGGAGTGATTTTACCACTCATGGACACGCCATGGTCCTACACCAATGTACCGCACCCCTTCCTAACTCTTCTAATGCTTTCATTTCCAATACTTATGGCAATGGGGGTTACATTCCTAACATGGGAGGGTATGGTGTAAATCATGTTGGGAACGGGATGAATGTTAGTGGTTTTGGAGACATGTGAGGGCATGGTGCAAACCATGTTTTCAATGGTAGAAACGGCAACGGTCAACCCAACATGGGAGGGCATGGTGCAAACCATGTTGAGTATAGCAGCTTTATGGGCATGAATGGTTCGTATGGGGGTTATGGTGTTCCCAATCAATGTCCGAATATGTATAATGGAGGTTCTGTTGGTCCGAATGGGAATGTTGGTGGCCAAAATCTGAATCACGGCCCGTATGGAGGTCCTCATGCTTATAATTTCAATCATACTTCGAATGGAAATCTTAATGGTAATGGTGGAGGTCCGGGTTATGGATATGCCGACAATAATGTTCAAGAGGGCACTCCCGATCCGTTGTCATTTTTTGAAGGTGTGGGCCCCAATGCCCAAAATGCTCCTCTCGTCTTCGCTATGAGAGAGGTTAGCAAAGCCTTTGTGGGGGTGACTATTTCATATTGCGTATCCCTCCCTCCCGAGGTTATGGCTATTGATATACGATCGCTCTATTTTGCTTGGCTTCCGATATTTCATGGGTTTTCTAAAGAGGATCCTCTCCAATTCCTTCGACAATTCTTGTGGCAAAGTCTCGAGTTTTCATCGTTCGAATATGATGAGTTTAGAGCATCTTCAACTCTGGTGTTTTTTGTATACTCTTCAAGATAAGGCGTTGTCATGGTTCATGAGTATTCCTTCTAACTCAATTCATACGTGGGATGAGCTTTTCGACGATACTTTTGGATCATTATTATTCTGATGAAAAGACGGTCGAGTTGAGGATCAAGATTATCTCATTTAAACAAATGAAAATGAGCCATTTCACTCGGCTTGGGCTCATTTCCAAGATCTTCTGGTGAGTTGTCCACATCATAGTATCGCAAAGGATCAATTAATCCAAACTTTCTATGAGGCGTTGGACCCACATTTCCAATATATGGTGGAAACATCGGCGGGGGTAAATATGAATGATCAACCTTCTCAAGTGGTTCACAATATTTTCCCCACTTTAGCTGAAAATTCTCAATGAAAATCTTCTCAAGCGATGTATTCTAGTGCTGATGAAGCTAGTGAAGCTTCTTCCCCTAGGGAGCTTGAGTTGGAAAAGAAAATAGCGGCTATGGCGGCTCAAATTGCTAAGTTATCTAGCCCAAGCCCAGATCCTCCGTGTTCTTCGTGTGGAATATTTGTTCATGATACCACATCTTGTCCTTCAAATCCCTCTTTCTATATGTCGATGCCTCAATCGAAGGAAGTGTGTGGGGTTCAAGGGTATCAAACGGGACCTATTTTTCTAGGCCATCTTTTGCTCGTCCGTCGAATCATAATCCTCCATATCATCCTAGCAACCGCATGCATCGGAATTTTAGTTATGCCAATACAAATACTAGTGTTAATCCTCATGCGGATCCATCTCGTCCGCCTATTCCGGTGAATGCTCCTACTCCACCTTCCGATCCGACTCTCTTGGTCATTATGCAACAAATGCAATCATTTTCCATTACGTTGTCTTCATTTGATGCTATGTTCAATGCTCCTGAGGCTACGACAAATGGGTTAAGCACTAAAATGGGACAATTAGCAAGGGATGTGAATATGCTAAAACAAGCTAATGAGAAAGGCAAATTGACAAGCCAACCTTCGCAAGCTCATGCGGTCACGAACCTTAGAAGTGGTAGGGTGGTTGATAATAAGGTTGTCCCTCCGTCCGAGGAGGAGGTGTTTTTAATTCTGAATGTTCTTACTCCTCCCGATTCTACTCTCGTGGGTCCCACTTTGGCAAAGCAACTTCTTGATGGCCTACACAAGTCTTCGAACGCCTACAAGGCACCAACTTCTAAGACCCCTATGACCTATCCTTCCCGGCTACAAAATGCTAAGAATGATGAACAGTTTAAAAAGCTCTATGATTTATTGTCCAACGTAAACATCACTCTTCCCTTGTCATCCAGAATATGCCCACTTATTCCAAGTTCTTCAAGGAGCTTTCCTCCAAGAAGTTTGAGAGCGTTATGAATGAGAGAGTTTATCTGTTTAAGGAGAAGTATGGTTTGTGACCTTCTCTCTTGGCTCTTAAGAAGGTGGATCCCAAATCGTTTTGTATTGATATCACACTTGCGAATGAAAAAGTCACTAATGGAATGCTTGATTCTGGGGCGGGTATTAATTTGATGTCGTTTTTGATTTACGAACAATTGGAACTTGCTCCTTTAAAAGGTACATGCATTTGCTTACAATTATCCGGTCGGTTAATTAGATACCCAAAGGGGATGGTCAAGGATGTTCTTGTACAAGTTGGAAGGATTGTGGTTCCGGTATATTTTGTGGTTTTGGATGTTGGCATGGTGAAGAATGATGGCTCCGAACACACTATTTGTGGCTACAACCCAATGTTTGATAGACGTTGGGAATAAAAATCTTACTTTTTCCGTAGCTGGTGAATCAGTCACGTTTTCTATGTCTAACTTGCCATCTATTCCATCAAGCATCTATTATGCGGATTGCTTACATGTTGACGTGATTCAAGAGTTGGTTGAACAAGTTTATATGGAGGAAGAAAGCAATGAGGATGAGTTTGGCCCGAGAGTTTGTGTTGAAGGTTGTTTTGAGGGAAATGAGGCCCTTGTTCGTAATGACGATTCAATTGTGTTTCGATGTGCCAAAGGATTGTGTGAGAAAGATTGTATATGTGTCATTGAGGGAAACGGTGGAGTTTTAGAGGGGGAGGTGGAGATTATTGATGATAGGTTGGAAGTTGAACCCATTGAAAAGCTTGAAGATTATCTTGAGTGGATCATTTAGTTTCTCGAATTAGTCCCCAATAAGGGCGAGGGGAGGCACAAGCCCGAGCTTAAGCCTCTCCCATCTCACCTCAAGTATGTCTATTTGGAAGAAGAGTAGAGCAGACCGGTTATTATCTTTGCCAATTTAAATCGAGAAGAAGAGGAATGGTTGATTGAAGTACTTAAAGCTCATAAGGGTGTTATTGGTTGGAGTATTGGAGATATTAAGGGAATTAGCCCTTCAACTTGCATGCATAAGATCGTTTTGGAGGATGATGCCAAACCTTCTCAGGAATTTCAAAGGCGTTTGAATCCAAATCTTAAGGAGAACGTGAAAGCCGAGATATTGAAATTATTGGAGGAAGGCTTGATTTTTGCAATTTCCGATAGTGAGTGGGTGAATCCCGTTCATATGGTGCCGAAGAAGAGTGGCATAACCATTATTGAGAACGAGAAAGGAGAGTTGTTGGCCACAAGGGCTTTAACGGGATGGAGGATGTGTATTGATTTTAGGAAGTTAAATGTGGCCACCAAGAAAGACCATTTCCCTCTCCCATTTATCGACCAAATGTTGGATAAGTTAGCCGGCCATCATTCCTATTGTTTCTTAGATGGGATGTCGGGTTACTATCAATTCGCAATCGCACTCGAAGATCAAGCCAAGATGACTTTTACTTGCTCGTTTGGAACATTTGCTTTTTGTCAAATGCCATTTGGGCTATGCAATGCCCCGGGAACGTTTTAAAGATGTATGCTCTTGATGTTTTCTGACATGATCGATAAATTTCTTGAAGTCTTCATGGATTATTTTTCTATATATGGGGACTCTTTTGATGAATTTTTGACAAATCTTGAAAAAGTGCTAACCCGATGTGAAGAAATGAGTTAGACCTTAAGTTGGGAAAAGAGCCATTTCATGGTTTGAAGCAGCCTTGTTCTTGGGAATTTGATTTCAGGATGAGGGATTGAGGTCTATAAGGCCAAAATTGAAGTTATTGAGAAGCTATGTCCTCCTCTCAATGTTAAAGATGTGAGAAGTTTCCTTGGGCATGCCGGTTTTTATCAGCGATTCAGAAAAGATTTCTCAAAAATTGCTCGCCCTTTATGTCGATTGTTAAGCAATGACGTACCTTTTGAATTTGATGAAACTTGTGAGAATGCTTTCATATCAATTAAGAAGAGTCTTGTATCCGTCCATGTCGTATGAGCTCCCGATTGGAGTTTACCTTTCGAGATTATGTGCGACGCTTCAAATGAGGTGATGGGGGAAGTTCTTGGCCAATGAGTCGATAAGTTGTTGAGGGTGGTGTACTACGCAAATTTAATGCTTAATTATGCTCAAAAGAATTACACAACAACCAAAAGAGAGCTCATGGCCGTGGTCTTTGCTCTTGAGAAATTCCGACCTTACAATATTGGATCAAGGGTCATAGTCCATAGTGAGCATGCGAATTTTCGCCATTTGTTTTCCAAATCACAAGCTAAACCTCACCTCATCCGTTGGATCTTATTGCTCCGAGAGTTTGATATCGAGATTAAAGATCGTAAAGGGTGTGAAAATGCGGTGGCCGATCACCTTTCGAGGATGATCACAATGGTGGAGATGGGATAGCTATAGGTGAAAATTTGCCTCATGAAAATTTGTTTGAAGTGGATCAAGCACCAATATATGCCAATTTTGCAAAATATTTGGCAATTGGTGACCTCCGACTGGACATGAGTTGGCAAGAGAAGAAGCGTTTCCATGGTAATTATCACAGCTTCTATTGGGACGATCCCATTATGTATAAACTGGGAAAGGACGGGATGATTAGAAGGTGTCCCCGAGGATGAAATGCAAGATATCCTAGCTTTTTGCCACGATCACCAAACCGGGGGCCACTTTGGAGGAAGAAAGACGACCCTTAAGATTTTGAGTGCGGGTTTTTATTGAGTGAGGGTTTTCATTGCTCTTTCCAATGATGCTTTCGATTTTCGTTGATTCGCATTATTGAGATTTCATGATCATGCATGCATAGGTGTACCTTAGGTTCCTTTGATTGTACTTTGTTGTTTCTTTGGTTTTTATTGCTTATTTTGATTATTGCTTGCAATTTCACTATGGAAAACGCATGAGGCATTCGAAATACTTGCTTTACTTTCGTCTTCTTTTAGTTTCATAAGCTAAAACACATTGGTTTATATAATCACTTGAATTTAGATAATACCAAGCCATGAACCTCTTATATACCATTAGAGTAGCAGGAGCATCAGAGGACCGCCGTCGACGTCGCAATGCCATAGCTGCGGTGACTTCCCTCATCACCCGGTCATGAAAAGACTCCTCGTTTGGTAGCATCTGACGTATATGCTCATCATGCATGGCCTGGAGATGCTCCTGATGTGAACGCTCGCTGGCCTCGACCTGGCTCTTCAAAAGCTCCATATGCGTCTGGAGCTGCGAGACACGACTATCAAATAGAGGAGGTATTGCCTCTGGGACTCTTGAGAGCTAGAAGAGATCCTAAAAATCCCGTGCCAAACTGCCGACCCTTCTTCACTCCGACGGTCTGTAGATAGACCGTGTTCTCGTCGACAGAGGCAGGATCCGGTGATGAAGCACGAGCCTCCTCCAGATGTCTCTGATACTCCTCCTGCAATATTTTGATTGATGCATTATTTACCATTACGAGGATTATAAATGAAAGATATTTTTATATTAATTACATCTAAAAAATACTTACAAAAGTCTGCTGCGATTGAGTATCAATGAAAGAGTCGTCGGGTCTCTGGTGCATGGCCAGGAAAAACTCGAATGCATTGGGTTCACTACCCAAATCCTCTCGTTGTATAAAATATTTCAATTATTATTTAATTATGAAATAATTAAAATTACTTACGAGTTAAATTTACAAACATATTTTAAAATGACTTACGAGCCAACGTGCATGACCAATCGCAGTGCGAGACCCTCTTCTGTGCTTGGATATCTGAGTACCAGGTCTGCTGGGCTCGCTCAGCCTATTATTATTCGCCTGATCCGACTGCTTCTTATTCTATATGGTTTCTTTATATAATCATATCTTATGATTACAGTCCAACTAACTCACAAGAACTCTAACAAGTTAGCTGAAGTGTAATCTTAAGAAATAATTGTATAAAGAAACCTAGAGAACTAGGAAAAACAGCCACTACTAATCATAACAAGTCCAACCAAAATCCAATATACCCATGTTTCCATATCATCCCAGATTTCCAACACTAAAAAATATTCCAAGGAGAAATACATGAAATTATTATGATCGGATTTCCAATCGCGTATCTAATGCTAGATTTGTTATTAAATTTAATTTTTTATGCTTATGAGTCTTTAATTAATAATGAGATTAACTATATGTTCCATACTCGGGTAACTGATCAAGCGCCAAAAACAGGGCACGGTGATGTAACAATGAGCTTAGAGATCGAGGACTTGAATCACGAGAAAATTGGGTGTTGTTAAGATGATTGAGGAATTGACTGTGGCTAATAAAATTATCTATAAGTTGAAACTGAAAAAATAACTAGAATCTGATAAGTTAGATGAAGTGTAGAAAGTCAGTCTTTTAATGAAGGTTCAGTTGTTTATTTTATTTTTTTCAAATCTAGTTTCATGTTTGATTCGGATATATTTTCTTATAGAAATATGATTTTGTGAACTTTTTAAATTCAAGTATTGTGTTTTATTTATATAAAAATATTATCACTTTTGCATTAGATAATCACATTACACTAAAACATGTCACTTTTACTAATATCCAAGCATTTAACTTAAAACAAGTCATCTTTCATGTTTCCATTTGCACATAAGAGTGTATCATTTTTTTCAATAAAGTTTGTCAGTTTTGCACTAGAAACTTAATATATTATATTATAATCAGTTGTTAAACTTAAAATATAATAATGTCACCAATCACAAATTTGTATATCAAAACATAAATATTAATTAAACACAACTTGTCGATCACCACAGGATTTCAAAACCCCCACCACGCACTTTTTAAATTCTTTTTAAACCACCATCACTTCTTGAAAAAAAAAATTAAAATCCATTATTGGAGGGACGAAACCTCCCAGCCGGCGCCGTACACCACGTCATCACCGACGTCTTCCCAAACCAGTCACAACATCAATCAATCACAATTAAACCATAACATACAATAAATTAACATAACCGATCACCACGGTATTTAAAAACCACCATCGCATAAACTTTAAAAAGTAATTGCATAATTGAACCCTTAATGAACACTAATGAACTCTAATTGCATAATCGAGCCCTATTTGAACTAACGAACCCTAATTGCATAATCAAACCCTAATTAAACCCTACTTATATAATTATCCCTAAATTATAACTTAATTGTATAATTATCCCTAATTAAACCTTGATTATATATTTATCCCTAATATGAACCCTTAATATACAATAATCCCTAAATTAAACCCTTAATATACGATAATCCCTAAATTAAACCCTGAATATACAATAATTCCTAAATTACGCCCTAAATATATAATTATCATTAAATTAAACCATAATTATATATTTATTCCTAAAATCAACCCTAAATACAAAATAATCCCTAAAATCAACCCTAATTGTATATTTATCCCTAAAATCAGCCCTAATTAAACCAATAATTCTAATTAAATCAAACAAACTCAAATTATCATAAAAAAATAATAAACAATTTAAGAAAAACTAAACCTCGACGGGGGAAGGCGGGCGGCCGGCAGGGCTGGGGCTGGCGAGGAACGACGAGGCAGCGACGGGTGGCGTCGGGGGAGGAGGCTAGCATTGGGCGACGGAGCAGAATCGGGAGGTTTTTTTTTCTTTTCTTTCTATTTCTGAGGAAACAAATTTGTGGTTTTAAAACATAAATGCTGACGGGACCGATACCCGTCAATATTGTTTTTTTAATTTTGCTGACGGGCTTGTACCCCATCAGCATTCTTTTTTTTTTTTTTTATGCTGACGGGCTGCTACCCATCAGCAAACCCGTCGACTAATCAAAATACTGACATCTTGCTGACGGGTGGCTGATGGGTTACTCATTGACGGCCTTTCCCATCAGCAAAATTAGGTCGTCAGCGTCCGTCAACATATGCTGACAGTTTTTCTACCCGTCAGTAAAAAACCTTCAGCATCAATCAATTATTGGAGGGACGAAACCTCCCAGCCGACGCCGTACACCACGTCATCACCGACGTCTTCCCAAACCAGTCACAACATCAATCAATCACAATTAAACCATAACATACAATAAATTAACATAACCGATCACCACGGTATTTAAAAACCACCATCGCATAAACTTTAAAAAGTAATTGCATAATTGAACCCTTAATGAACACTAATGAACTCTAATTGCATAATCGAGCCCTATTTGAACTAACGAACCCTAATTGCATAATCAAACCCTAATTAAACCCTACTTATATAATTATCCCTAAATTATAACTTAATTGTATAATTATCCCTAATTAAACCTTGATTATATATTTATCCCTAATATGAACCCTTAATATACAATAATCCCTAAATTAAACCCTTAATATACGATAATCCCTAAATTAAACCCTGAATATACAATAATTCCTAAATTACGCCCTAAATATATAATTATCATTAAATAAACCATAATTATATATTTATTCCTAAAATCAACCCTAAATACAAAATAATCCCTAAAATCAACCCTAATTGTATATTTATCCCTAAAATCAGCCCTAATTAAACCAATAATTCTAATTAAATCAAACAAACTCAAATTATCATAAAAAAATAATAAACAATTTAAGAAAAACTAAACCTCGACGGGGGAAGGCGGGCGGCCGGCAGGGCTGGGCTGGCGAGGAACGACGAGGCAGCGACGGGTGGCGTCGGGGGAGGAGGCTAGCATTGGGCGACGGAGCAGAATCGGGAGGTTTTTTTTTTCTTTTCTTTCTATTTCTGAGGAAACAAATTTGTGGTTTTAAAACATAAATGCTGACGGGACCGATACCCGTCAATATTATTTTTTTAATTTTTGCTGACGGGCTTTGTACCCATCAAGCATTCTTTTTTTTTTTTAATGCTGACGGGCTGCTAACCCATCAGCAAACCGCGTCGACCTAATCAAAATACTGACATCTTGCTGACGGGTGGCTGATGGGTTACTCATTGACGGCCTTTCCCATCAGCAAAATAGCTCCGTCAGCGTCCGTC
>BMAC01000830.1:205042-232262 GCA_014905375.1 Phtheirospermum japonicum | reverse complement strand
CCAGGGTTTCTTGGTGAATTTGGTTAGCAATCCAGCGGTAGAGGTGACGCCGCTCGAAGTGCCCATTGTTCGAGATTTTCAGGACGTCTTTCCAGAAGAGTTACCAGGATTACCGCCCAGTCGTCAAGTCGAGTTCACAATTGATTTGACACCAGGGGCAGCACCAATCTCAAAGGCACCATACAGGATGGCACCGAAGGAACTACAAGAACTAAAGGCACAAATCCAAGAGTTGTTGGATTTAGGTTTTGTCCGACCGAGCGTTGTCACCGTGGGGAGCACCAGTCCTCTTTGTTAAGAAGAAAGATGGGGTCAATGAGAATGTGTATCGATTATAGAGAGCTATATCCAATGATTAAAACCAGGGGCCTTAAGTGCCTATGACCGAGGAAAAGGGTCATCGGGGAAGCCTATGACCGGGGAAAAGGGTTATAGGGGAAACCCGCCGCGTTTTAGCTGCAGTCAACTGTCTTCCAAAGTAAAATTATTAATTCTATGGTTAATTGTGCTATATTTGAGTTTGTATAATTTTGCATGAGGTATGTCGGTGTAACTATTGAGTACGTTGAACTCATCCCAAATCAACGATGTTTTTCTTTCAGGTACAAACGAGAATATCGAGTGAATGGGAAACGAGGAAGGAATAGGGATACTCGTTATCCGTTTTGTTTTTGTATGTTCTTGAAAGAATGTGGAACTAGAGTACTTTAGCTATCATTTTCCACTGATAGCAATTTATTTTTATTGTTTTAAATATTCCGCTGCGTAAACTTGATCATTTTGAAATTATGAATTTTTATAATGTTATTGTTATGAAACTCGACATTTATTTGTGACGTCAAGACTTTCTTGAATTATTTAAAATGAAAATCTAAATCGGGGCGTTACAGATTGCCCCATAGGGAATTCGCCTTAAGCCAGGTTCATCTTGATCTCCTCAAGAGATGAGATTAGATCTTTCCCAGGGATGAACTGACTAAGAGCCACTGGTCACCTTAATCCAGATCTGGCTATTCTCCCTGGTTCTTCTCTCGGTGACGTTAGATCAGGTCTACCCCAAACTAGGTCTGACTATTCATGCCATATCAACCCCTCCCCCCGAAAAATTGTTGGGGTAGATCTATAAAATGTTGGAGCTCTTTTCCCGCCCGCACTTAGGGTTTTATACATCCTTCTAATATTTCGTATTTGACCAGATCCCGAGATATCCACTCAATCATTACCCTTTCCAGCGACGGTACATATCCTGAGATGGTTACCCTACTTTGCATGTCTCCTCGAGTACTGTACAGCTGATAGGTTAGCAATGCACCCCTTGGCGGTTGGCCTTCAAGCTCATCACCTAGAGTACTGTGCATCTGACAAGCATTTAATGCGGGAATCCCATCAAGATCCCACTTTTTACTTGGTTTCCGTTTTTTGAAAAACCCTTTGGCCTTTATCTCCCGCTACCCTTTCTTTTCCCATCACTTTTCCACATTTTCAGTTTTCATAAAGCATCTTGCTCTCTGTTTTTTCTACCGGCGATTCCACATTACTGTCAAGCTTTCTCGATCTTCTCCGACACCATGTACTTCCTTAACCCTCTAATAATATTCCGATCATGTCCGGGTCCTCTTCCTCTCTATCTGCCAACTTCTCGGCTACCCTTTCTCCGGCCGGGGATCCTTCCGCCACCCATTCTTCTTCTTCAGAGCCTTCCACCACCGCTCTTCTCACTGTTAATCCTCCCGTTGCTGATCCTTCTCCAGCGACGGTGCCGGATTCACCATCACCTTCTCATGACTACCCCCCTTTCATTCCCGTCCGACCTTATATTTGTTCTATCCTTAATGAGAGGACGTTGGAGGACTTGCGATATAAATACCAGATTTCGGCGGATTTTGAGTTGTTAAATCCTCACAGCGGCATAATGGCTTATCAGGCTCCGGCAGGTTTTTTTAACTTTTTTCGTGGATCAATTCCAGGCGGGTCTACGCCTGCCGATGCATTAGTTAATTTTAGAAATTTCTCTCTTGTACAGTATTCCCGTTCATTAGCTTGTCCCTAATTCTTTTAGGATTATTATATGTTATAGTCTTGCCATGAGATACGCAGACCTGGTGCCGAAAGCCCAAACTTTTTACCAGCTCTTCCAGGTGAATAGTGCATCCCCTGGGTACTTTTACTTATGCGTCAAGGCTGGTGTCAAGTTTCTTACAGACATCCCGACTTCTAACAAGGCCTGGCATAAAAAATTCTTTTTTATTCAGCACCTGGGGGGATGGGGTTTCCCTCCTCGTTCTATTGATGAGTTGCCACCCCAACAACATATGTCTGTCAAAGACAGGTCTCCCCGTCTCCAACAAATAATCTCCACTCTGAACGCGCATCCCTTTTTTGTTCCTCATCTTCTCACCTCTTCAGCCATTGACTTCTTTAATGTTGAGGAAGAGAATGCCTACTTGTCTCCTCAGATGGGTAATGGATATTGACAGCTCTGGAACTTTTATTTTTCACATGGTACGATATTCACATCCCCTTGTCAACTAATCTTACTTTTGCCTTCTCAGAAAACATGATGCAAAGGATCATGGTTGCTCGCTAAGGAGGGGACTCCTCTGAGCCAGAGAAGCGAGCTCCAGCCTCAGAGCCTTCACGCGCCAGAGCTAGCGGGTCGAGCACTCTTCGAACTCCTTTCGAGCCAGAAGTTGAGATTGTTGCGCCCTTGGCTACAGGGGGAAGATCAGGGCATCCTGCAAAAAGGCATCGCGCGAGTTCGGGGGGACCACCAGACCCAGGGGTCAGGATCACTACTCCCAATGACACCTGGTTCAACAAGTCCGTGTTGAACTGCTCCGGACACTTGGTTGTCCAGTTTATTCAGGGACAGTGCCCTTCTGTGGACAGTGCTACTCTAGAGAAGTGGTCTGACTCGGACCTCATAAAATCTCTTTGTCAAGATGAGGCTAGGGTAAGTCTCCTTTCCATTCCTCGTACTACCTTTATCTTTATTTCCTTCTGTTAAGTTTTCTTCTCCTTTTAGGCGGCGGCTAAGAGGTCCATCCTGGTGGCCAGAGCTAGGGGAGCCCTAATGAATACAGATCTGGCCAAGGAGCATCAGACCTTGTAGGAGAAAGAGAAAAAGATGAGGGAGCTATGCAAGGATAAGGCCAGCCAATTAAAGAAGGCTGAGCAAGAGTTGGAGGCAGTGAGAAAAGCGGAGCGGAAAGTGAGGGAGATGGCCAGAGAGGAAGCGAGGAATGAGGCCTTAGCTGAGGCTCAGAGTCTGGCCGATGAGACGGTGGCCAAGGCCCGCGAGGCGTGGGAGATGGAGTTCTTGAACTCCGAGAAGGGGCTGAAACTAATCCAGATCACCCGCGATTATGTCCAGCGTGCTTTTCTGGGTTCGGAACATCTATACCAGCTGCTAGCTCCAGAGGCGGAGGTGTATTTTCATTTGGCTCTGGATGCCCAGGCTAAATGGGCCCAGGAAAAGCACACTATCCCCTTCAGCCGCGCGGAAATTCTAAAGCAGCCTCCCGAGCCCACCTCTTTCAGCTATTCTCCCGAGCTGGACCGTCTGCACAAGCTTGATACGCCAGAGCTAGCTGCGCTTATCTTTGCCGACCTTGCTACTCCCCCGGTCTCTCCTGAGGCAGCTCAGCCAAATCCAGATCTGTCTCTAGCCTTGACCACTTCTACTCCCTCCCCCACCTTAGCTGATTTGGGGGAGCTGCCGGGTGGGGCTTCCCCTGGAGCTCTGGCAGGATATGTCATAGACCAACTCACGCAAGAGCTGGATGCAGAGGTTTAGGCCTAGCCCTACTTATCTTCTGCTGTAGCTTTTTGATAGATCTGTTGTTTAGCCTGTGTGGCTGATCTGTCTTATCTTTTCTATGAATCTGTACTGAACTATCTCTGCTTTATGATAATAAATTTTTGTCGTTTAATGACCTTTGATTTTCTAGGGTTTCCTTATTTTCTGGAAACCCCAGTACTTTTTATTCTCTGCCACGTGCCTGGTTTCCTTTATATATGTGCATGTATGGTTCAGCACCCTTCCATTCTCTGAAATGGCTTCGTCTCTTCTTCTCGAAGAACTTGACATAGTAAAGCAAAAAAACATCTCCCTGGTCGTTGAAAACTTCAAGCTTTCCGACTGAATATCCATGTTCAAAGAAAAAATTGGCTACCTCTACCGCCTTCTGGAGAGGAAAAGACAGAAGAAACGCCATTACAAACGGGAATGGGCCGAGCTGCATCAGCTGAACTGCCAATTGCAGGAGGAGAAAGACGACTTGACAGAGTCAGTGAACCGCTTGACTGTCGTCGCCGGCGAGGTGCATGCTTTATCAGAGTGGGCTGACAAGTATCGTCAGCATTTTCACGAGACGGAATGTGAGATTTGGCGTGTTTACTGAGCTCTGGCCTCAGATCGAAGGGCTCCTCATGGATGAACACTTGTATTCGTCTCTTTTTATTTTCCTGCATTCTTTAATCAAAATTGCCAACCTTTGTAGAAGGTGTGTGCAGTTTGCTTTTGTATTTCCCAGAACTTAATGAATGAAATATTTTCTTAACATATATTAGTTTGAATTTCTACTCAGGATTCTCACCTGCCGTACGTAATTTCTCATTTGCCAGAATACCATGATAAGTATAAGGGCTTTCTTAAAAAAAATTCTTTTAATCGATTCTTCCTGTTCGATCATGCGAATTGTGTTTTTCCAAGTGCTAGCCAATCCAAGTTCATTAGATTTACCCTCTAAGGTCCCGCCTTTAGTCAGGTCTTGCTTAAGACTGATCAACCAAAGCAAGCGTTTCACGAGCTTTGGGTTGACAATCAGGTCAGGCATTAATGCGAGTCTGCATACCTAGCCAGTCCTGGCGTACCGGTTTAAACAAGTAAGAATATTTAATAGGCGGTCGCCCTAAGTCAATCCTGGTGCTTTTGGCAACCAGGTCAGGAAATAGCATGGGCATCCGCCCTCAGCCCCTCCTGTCTTAAACTGAACATCAGGTCAGAGAACTAGGGGCATCCGCCCTTAGCCAATCCTTGTTTAAACTGACAATCAGGTCAGGAAAATGGAGCATCCGCCCTTAGCCAATCCTGACTTAAACTGACAATCAGGTCAGGAAATTGGGGCATCCGCCCTTAGCCAATCCCGGCTTAAACTGACAATCAGGTCAGGAAATTGGGGCATTCGCCCTTAGCCAATCCCGGCTTAAACTGAAAATCAGGTCAGGAAATTGGGGCATCCGCCCTTAGCCAATCCTGGTTTAAACTGACAATCAGGTCAGGAAATTGGGGCATCCGCCCTTAGCCAATCCTGGCTTAAACTGATAGTCAGGTCAGGAAATCGGGGCATCCGCCCTTAGCCAATCCTGGCTTAAACCGACAGTCGGGTCAGGAAATCGGGGCATCCGCCCTTAGCCAATCATGTCTTAAACTGACAATCAGGTCAGGAAATTGGGGCATCCGCCCATAGCCAATCCTGACTTAAACTGACAATCAAGTCAGGAAATCGGGGCATCCGCCCTTAGCCAATCCTGGCTTAAACTGACAATCAGGTCAGGAAATCGGGGCATCCGCCCTTAGCCAATCCTGGCTTAAACTGACAATCAGGTCAGGAAATCGGGCATCCGCCCTTAGCCAATCCTGGCTTAAACTGATAATCAGGTCAGGAAATCAGGGCATCCGCCCTTAGCCAATCCTGGCTTAAACTGATAGTCAGGTCGCCCTTAGCCAATCCTGGCTTAATGAAGGTGTTTTTAAATTGTGGCAAAACGGGAATAGACCTGCATTATCATTCAATAAAACATTTATAAGTTTACATTTATACATAAAATTTCCGTAAGTTTGCAATGTTCCATGCACGAGGAATTTCAGCTCCATCCAGCTCTTCCAACTTATAAGCGCCACCCACTAAGACTTGGGTGACTTGAAGTGGTCCCTGCCACGCGATATCCAGCTTTCCTTTTGCTTTTCCCAAATCAGCTCTTCTTAAAACCAGATCTCCAACCTGGAAATACCTCTTGATCACGGACTTATCATACGTTGCTTTTATTCGTCCCTTGATGTGTGCCATTCTGACAGCATCTCTGTCCTTTTCTCCTCCACCAAGTCTAGAGCATCCTTAATTAACAGCTCATTTTGTTCCTCAACAAAGTTCTGGACTCGATGAGTTTCCATACTAATCTCAGCGGGGACCACAACATATATACCATAAACTAGGCTGAATGGAGTTTCCCCTTTGCTCTTCTTAGGATTAGTTCTGTACGCCCATAGGGTTGAACTGAGCTCGTCGACCCATCTACCTTCGGCCTTCTCCAGACGTGTCTTGATCCCCTTTACCAGTATGCGGTTGGTCACCTCAACTTGAACGTTGGCCTGAGGATGGTAGACAGACGTGAAATGCTGATTTTCATTTTCACACACCAGGCTTTGATTCTGGCACCCATGAACTGGGTGCCATTATCCGAGATCAGGATTCGAGGAATGCCAAATCTACACACAATGTTTTTCCATAAAAACTTCATCACTGCATCTTCTGTGATCTTTGCCAAAGCCTCGATCTCTACCCATTTACTAAAATAATCAATGGCCACTATTAAGAATCTCTTTTGGGCAGGTGCCATGGGGAAAGGACCAACCAAGTCGATTCCCCATTTGGCAAAAGGACAGGGAGAGCTCATCGCCATGAGCTCTTCCGCGGGCTTGTGTATCAAGGACTAATTTTTCTTACACTTTTCGCAAGTACGCATAAAATCCTCCGCCTCTTTTCTCAGTTGTGGCCAGAAATATCCTGCACGCAAGATCTTGCTGGAGAGGGCTCTTGCACCCATATGGTTACCACAACATCCATCGTGGACTTCCCTGAGAACATGAGTTCCTTCTTCTCGGCTTAGGCATCTTAAGAGGGGCTGCCCAAACCCTCTCCGAAATAGCTCTCCCTTAATCAAGCAAAATCGGGCAGCCCTGGTTTTTACCTTCACCAATTCTCTCTTGTCTCCTGGCAGTACTCCCTTTTCCAGATACGCTTTTATGGGGGAACGCCAGTCATCTCTCTCAATTACCGAGCACTCCTGCTCTGTCCCAAACTCTGTATCTTCTCTCAGTAGGGTGATCACCCTTTCCTGGCAATCCGTAGCTGAGCTAGCTACCTTCTCCAGATAGTCAGCTCTTCCGTTCTCTTCTCTGGGTATTTGAAGGACTGTCAGGGCCCTCATTTCCTTAGAAATTTCTCTAAACTTAGCTACGTACTTCTGCATGCTCTCTTCCCTTGTCTCAAAATCCCCGCTTATTTGCTTGCAGACCAGCTGGGAATCCACCCTAGAACATATCTGTTCTGCCCCTAAATCTCTCGCCATCTGGATTCCTCTTAGGAGGGCCTCATACTCAGCTGCGTTGTTGGATAGCGCATAGTTCAAACGTATGGCATACTCGGTGGATACACCCGCCGGGTCTATTAAGACTATTCCTGCCCCACAGCCCTGGTTTCCTACAGAGCCGTCCGTGAAGATTGTCCATTCTTTCGCCTCTTCAGGAGGGCAGGCCATCTCTTGCATAAAGTCAGCCAATGCCTGAGCTTTGATTGTTGTCCGTGCCTCAAAATTAATATCAAACTCACTAAGTTCAATTATCCACCTCACTAGGCATCCCGAAGCCTCTAGCTTATCCATAATTGCTTTCAAGGGTAGGTTAGTTCTAACAATGACACCGTGTGAAAGGAAGTAAGGGCGAGTTTACGGGCAGTTCCCACTAGAGCGAGCATGGCACGCTCCAATTCTACATATCTCAACTCTGCCTAATACAAGACCTTGCTCCAGTAATAGATCGGTTTCTGTATCTTACCTTCTTCCCTGATCAAGACCGTGCTAACCGCCTGCTTTCCCACGGACAAGTATAAGATTAGAGGCTCCCCTTGAACCGGTTTTGTAAGCAAGAACATACTGGCCAGATATTCCTTCATCTTTTGAAATGCCTCTTGACATTTATCATCCCACTGGAATCGTGCTCTTTTCCGCAAAGCTTGAAAAAATGGAAGTCTCTTCTCAGCCGAGCGTGAGACGAACCTGCTCAAGGTCGCTATTCGTCCAGCCAGGCATTGCATTTCTTTAACATTTTTTGAGGGCTGCATATCCATAATTGCCCTAACCTTTTCAGGATTAGCTTCGATACCCTTCTCTGTCACCATATAGCCCAGGAATTTTCCAGCTCGTACTCCGAACATGCATTTTTTGGGGTTGAGCTTCATTTTGTATCCTCTCAGGGTATCAAAGGTCTCCCTCAGGTCGTCCACATGCGAGCTTGCCTTCGCACTCTTTACTAACATGTCATCGACGTAGACCTCCATATTCCTTTCCAGCTGGTTATTGAACATTTTATCCACCAATATCTAGTATGTGGCCCCTGCGTTCTTAAGCCCAAACGGCATGACCACATAACAATATGTCCCTTTTGGGGTTATAAAGCTAACCCGCTTTTGGTCGTCCTTGGCCAAACGGATCTGGTGGTAGCCCTGTGAGGCGTCCATCATACTTAGGAGTTCACAGCCTGAAGTAGAATCAACTAACAGGTATATCCTCGGCAATAGATAATGGTCTTTTGGGCAGGCCCGGTTAAGGTCTCTAAAGTCGATGCACATGCGCCAATCGTCTTGGGTTTTCGGGACCAGCACAGTGTTGGAGAGCCACTTAGGAAATTGTATCTCCTGAATGCTTAGCCTTCAACAGCTTTTCCACTTCAGCTTCTATGATGGCTTCCTTCTCTGGCCCGAAATTACGCTTCTTTTGTTTGACCGGTTTTACCCCAGGGCTGATGTTGAGGCGGTGTTCAGTCATGTCTGGATCAATCCCCGCCAGTTCTTGGGGAGACCAAGCAAACACATGAATTGTCCCTTAATAATGACACCAGGTCTGTCAAGACTTCTGGACTGAGAGTTGTTCCTACGCGGAGGACTCGGCTCTCGTCCCCTGGAACCAGCTCTACCATCATCAATCCCTCCTCTCTCTGATTCGATTTAGGCCTATCTTACGTTCGAGATCTCTTAGCCTATCTTTCTTCTTCGTTTCGCCTGATGCTTTCTACATACGTCTGCCTCGACGCATATTGATCTCCTCTTGCCTCGCCTACTCCATCCTGGGCAGGAAATTTCAGTTTCATGTGGTAGATTGAGACTACTGCCTGAAATTTGCTTAGGGAAGGTCTTCCCAACATCACGTTATAGGAGGAGGCTACGTCTACTACCAAGAACCTGATCGTCTTGGTCTGTCTAAACGACTCATCTCCTAATGTAACCAAAAGGTTAACTGCTCCAAGGGGTTTCAACACACCCCCTGCAAATCCAACCAATGAGGTTGTGACTTCGTCCAGGTCCACATCCAAGTCCATCTTCTTAAAGCAATCGTAGAACATGATATCTGATGAGCTTCCTGTATCTACAAAAATGCATGACGTTGTAATTGGCTATGGTGGCCGTGATTTCCAAGGCATCTATGTGGGGAGCCAAGATACCGTCTTCATCTTCTGACCCAAAGCAAACATTTGGGTTCGGTGCTACTTGCCCAATTTCTCTTCCCTTCCTCACCAGGTCTCGTGCCGCATGAACATAGCTATTTTGGGTACGTCTGGAATGTTCATCCCATTCACCTCCAGTGATCATTTGAATTTCGCCCCGTATGACCTGGGCTTGATTGTTTTGCCGCCTTCCATTTCGCCCACTATTCTGAAATCGATCCTGGCTTCCCTGACTAGACCTGGTCTCTTCCCTTCGCATTCGAACATATTCTTTAAGGTGCCCTGCCTGCACCATCCTTTCCAGCTCGTCCTTCAAATGAGTGTACTGATCTGTGTCGTGCCCATACTCATTATGATATCTGCAAAATCGGTCAGAACTTTCCTTTCTCGGCTTCTGAGAATAGGTTCTTGGCCATTTAAGATCTGGATGCCTCTCAGTCGCTTGCAATATCTCCCCCTGAGGGGTCGCCAAGGGCGTATACTTATCAAAACTAGGTCGTCCGCCAACCAGGTCTGCCCTTGGTTTCTTCAGTAGTGCCCTCTCTTCTCTATCATATCTTTCCCTCTTCTTTTCTCCCTCATCTTTGATTTTCAGGGCTTCCTCCAGATGGATGTGTTTTTCAGCCCTTTCTAAAAGCTCTCCAAATTTCAGGGCTAGCTTCACAACCAATGATTGAAAAAACTCCCCCCGTCTGAGGCCCTGTGCCAACGCATTCACAAGTAGCTCTTCCGATGCAGAAGGCACCTCCAGATTTGAAGTCGTAAACCTACTGATATAAGCACGCAAGCTCTCGTTCTCTTTCTGTTTTAAGCTAAACAGCTCAAGCGGCATCTTCTGGTACTTCCTGCAGCTAGTGAACTGATGCAGGAAGGCCGAGCTGAACTCATCAAAATTACTAATGGAGCGTGGCAGCAACTGACTAAACCATAGCTGGGCTGACTTGGTGAAGGTCATCGGAAAGACCCGGCACATGACCGCGTCTGAAAACTTATGCACAGCAGCTGCGATCTCAAATCGGGTCAGATGATCCCACGGATCAGTAGTCCCATTATACGCAAAACCTAGGGACCTGTAGGAAGCCGGCACGTCATCGCACATGACCTCCTCGGTAAACGGCGTACCTCTCCTCGCCGGAACCACGCCATCACTCGTCATTTTCCTCTTAAATTCCCTCACCTCCTTCTGAAGGCTCTGCATCTGCTCAACCAAGTCTGGATTGGCTTGACTGGATATTTCGCTGTCGGAGGTGGAGAAGTGCTCGTCCCTTTCTTGAAGGGGAGTCCAATCTACAGGTTGATTGCGCGGTGGCTCGGTTTCTGCCAGCGGGACTGTCCGATCTGACCACGCGCCGGATGGTGGCGTTGAAATCCCAGCAAATTTTTTCTCCACGGCTGCCTCTACGGCCTTACCTATTAGCTCAGACAGCTGCCTGAAAAGGGCATCATTTAACGGTCCGCCAGCGACAGGCGATGGCCCGCCGGAGGGGGGTGGCGCGCTACCTGATCCAGTTGCCACTGACGGCTCTGCCCTCTCAAGCCTTGCCGTTGATGGCTCTACCGACCGTGGCATACCCCAGAGCGTGGCAGAGCTAGGGGTTCCGCCAAGTTCTCCCACCAAGTTCCATCGTAACCCATCGGAAGCCATTGAAAAACCTCACGTCTTAACTCAGAGTTTCCTACGGACGGCGCCAATTGTTTCACCCAAAAATATGATACTTCCTGAAAACTGATGTGCCTTCCCGACCTGCACACAAAAACACGTTAGAAAGGACCACCGGTGGTCTTCCGGTGGAAACCTCTCTGATGCTTAAGTCAGAAAGCATATGAGATGTTTTTCAGGAAATAAAGAAGGAATGCACAAAATAATGACATACCTTTCCCAGCCTTGGGGCTGAGATACTTATAGTTTTCCCAGTGGGGAACCCAGCTGGGATCTCGGAAGCAAAGGCCGCGAATCAAAGGCCATTCAAGTAACTAATTCTGACAAATGGTCCCACTTGTCTCTTCCTGAGAGGTCAGGGAACCAGGTCTTCCCTAGTTCTGCTCTTCCTATTCTCTTTATTTTGTGAGCCTAGTACACCAGCTCTGGACTAGTCCTGCTCTCTGAGGATATCCCACCTATCCTCTTAAAGAGGTCCGATCGCCAGACCTGTCTTAAGCTGGCCTTCTAGTGATTGCCCCATAGGGAATTCGCCTTAAGCCAGGTTCATCTTGATCTCCTCAAGAAATGAGGTTAGATCTTTCCCAGGGATGAACTGACTAAGAGCCACTGGTCACCTTAATCTAGATCTGGCTATTCTCCCTGGTTTTTATCTCGGTGACGTTAGGTCAGGTCTACCCCAAACTAGGTCTGACTATTCATGCCATATCAGTGCTTCAAGTGGTTCATTCAAGACCCCAAGGCCAATAGTGTTGCTGCCTCCTTTAAATGAGGGTACCATGCCAGATGAAGAAATGGAAAACACATATGATGACTTCATTGCTGGTAGTCAAACTGGATCATCTACAACCAAGAAGTGAAAATGCCTGGTCCGAGTGCATATGACCAATTGATGATGTCTAAGTGGCCTCAATCAAAGAAACCAACAAGGAAGTTTGTGACATTTAAAAGATTTTAGTTGGTTAATGGTTTTTTTGTGTGTGTGTGTTTTCTTTTTTTCTTTTTTTTTTTTTTTTTTTTTTTTTTTTTTTTTGTGAAACTCTTTTTGTTATGTAAATACTAATTTGGTGATCGATGCACTTTTTTATAAAACCTGAAAAGTTTGTGACTCTGTTTCTTTTGATGCACTTTTTAAGCTATGTATTGATGCACTATTGATGTATCTTAATTAGTGATTTTGAAGGGATTGTCAATTCCCATGTGACTTCAATTCACTTGTCGGTAAAACAGTTGTTTAGTTGGTTAATGGATGTTTTTTCTTTTGTGAAACTCTTTATTAAGCATTGTGATTGTCATTGTATTTAGATTGTCATTGTGATTGTGAAACCCTGTTTCATTTGATGCACTTTATTCCTCAGTAAACAGTTATTCATTTAAGTTTATTAAGCATTGTGATTGTCATTGTATTTGAGTTGTTTGCACAAGTTAACAATATTCAAATAACAACCAAACAACAACCAAACATAAATGCTGAAGATAATCCTGAAGATACACTAACATAATATAAATGACAGGTTACAATATTCAAATAACAACCAAACATAATGGAAACATAGCCAGGTTACAATAATATGAAACAATTACAACAAATAGAGAAGAAAAGAGAATTGCATATATCAAGCTATCATTTAGAAAATTCCAATATGTCAAGCTAACATCTTCAAATCAGTAGACTTCCCACCTGCAGCTCTCCACATTATGAAGAAGATGAATGCAATTAGTGACATGACAATCAACAACTTCATAAGCCTTCTCTTAGCACAATCCTTCTTTGCAACTTCAGCTTCCATTATTGAAACTTCATTTCCCATCTCAACTAATCCACTTTCCATCTTAGCCACATCTTCCTTCAACTTTGAAACTTCCCCCTCCATGTTTGTAACTTAACTTTGCAACCGATTAATCTTTCTTAACAAGCCAGGAATAATCTCACGACTTCTACGACACATCGAAGGATCTTCCCAGTTAAAAAAGTTACATCCGTTTTTCTGAAAAAGGAAGCAGTTTGATAAAATTTAACAAAAATACTAATTTCACTAATTATATCACTAATTGAATAAAAATGGCAAAATTGCAAAAAACCCCAAATTTAAATCGATGAAAGCAATTTTATCTCTTTCCAAAACAAGCAAGCATGAAACCTTCTTCCAGGATTTTCGCCGGTCTATCCAATCCTAATAACCGCCAGCTCCTTGCAGTAGCACTTCAGTGTGCTCATAGAATACGACATCGAGTTGATTTTAATTCAATCTGGGGCAATTGGGAATTATGGTTCTTTAAAATTTTCAATTTGGGGGCAAAAACGGGTGGTGAGATGAGGGGATCGGCCGAAATATTTTGTGAATCTAATTTGGGGGCAAAATTTTAAATTAGGGTTCTTGAAGACTTTGATTTGGGGGCCGAATCAATTTTTTTGAATTAGGGTTCTTCGAATTTTCGATTTGGGGGCCGAGGTGAATTTTGCGATTTGGAAAATGGGAATGTTCAATTATGTTTTAGGGTTCATGTTTTTTTTTTTGTTTTTTCTAATATTTATTTATTGAGAAGAATAAGAGAATGACCATTATACCCTTGGTTTTCCCCCAAAAATTCAAGTGGGTCCCACATTTGCCATGTCAGCATTGACTTCCCCAAAATTGAGTAAAAATTGAAGAAAACCGCCGGATTTTGACAAAATCCCCAAATTGAAGGTGACTCCGGTAGATTTCGAATTTCCGACGACTAGTGAGGTCAAATTGCGTATTTTTTAAGAGTTACGAGATATTTTTGTCACCATTAAAACATAGTGGTATGAAAGTGCCACCCCCAAACTCATTGGGGTTTTTTTTGCAATAATGTATTTATATAATAATGTATTATTTTTTTTTTTTAATACATAATAGTTTTAATTAATGTATATCTATATGTTATTCAAATAGTCCTATTTATAGTAATGTATCTATAAATCCATCTTACTAATTGTGTAGGATATAACAATACTCGAATAAAACCTGTCGGCAACAATAATTAAAACTGTGGTTGTAGCCCAATGGTCCGGACAAATGCACAGATATAGTGGACCACTAAGAACTCAATTAATCATTGTAAATTACTGAAAGTCTAGAAAGGTTAATTATATGACATCTAATTGGAGTTTCCTTATTTATATTGATCTTCACACGTGTTTAATTATTGATTCAGTATTCATTTTTGAAACAAAAATACACTCGTAAATCAGTTTTCATTTTGCAGTAACTTGAAAAGTGGTATGTTGCAAGTTTGCAATACATATATGACAAAATAAATAGCTCACAATTTATTTATGGGAGGCCATTACAAATTTAGTCTACTGCACCACGGGCTAATGAACAATTTACTAATTCAGATGACAAGTTCGTTTATAGGGCTTAGCTAGCTAGGATCGACAGAATAGGGTTATCTCAAAACTTGTATCGTGTATTCCACAATTTCTAAATCTGGTATATGCTTTGAACATCTTTTTTATGTAGAAATGATCGGTAAAACTCTCTTTCTGGTCATATTATTATTATTAGTAATCCTTTCTTTATCTGCCGCGTATCATTACAAAATAAGTTAAATAATATAGTATGTATCACTTTATTTTGGAAAAATTATCTTGTTGAATAAATTAAGATCAATTCCAAATAAATTGTCAACACAATCAAGACACATTCATATTAAGATAGAAATCTCAATCAATGCCCATCGTCACGGGAGATCCTAACTTTTGACAAGGTGGGGGTGTTAATAATACAAATGATAAATCTAAACCAAATAAACAATTAAAGATAAAAATATTGAGGTCTAAAATAAAAATAAGAATATTGACCTCACCAACAACGTAATTTCGAAACTCATGCTTCACCCTTTAACTTCCAGTACCATCATGTCAAAGTCACCATCTCATCAGTTTTATAGCTAATTCTTCTTAAAGCTCACTTTTTATTTTTGGGTTGGAATTATGTGGAGTAATTTGGCCATTTGAGTGCTGTCTTAATTCATGGGTCATTCTTTCCTTGTTTTTCTAGGAAACATGACGCATGCGGCATGTGGCTACTTGAGAAAACTGAAACCAGCTGACTTTTCTCTCTTTTTTATTTAAAAAATTGCATTTTTCTTGAATCTGAGAATATTTTTGGGATTCGTGATGATGATCTTTTGTCTACTTATATTGGTTTTCTATTCACTGATTATGCCATCACTATAAATGCCAGCCGATGTTTTCCCTTGATATACCTTCATGAGCCAGACTCAAAATATTTATTCTTTGTGTAAGTAGATTCCAATCAATTTGGGTGGGAAAAAAAAAACCCAGGAACCCTTTTGTCTTGGTGTTTCTGGGTTTTTTTTTTCAATTTTTTTTTTTGGCTAAATTAAGTCATGGGGTTTCATTTCCAGTCAATCTCATGTGGAATTTGCCTCTTGTGGTTGAATCTTTTTGTGGGCATTTGTTACTCTTCTTTGTATAGTGTAGATCAAGAAAATGATAGGATTACTTATTTGCCTGGACAGCCTGAAAATGTTGGATTTAATCAGTACTCGGGTTATATTACTGTGAATCAACAAGCTGGGAGGGCATTATTTTACTGGTTTACTGAGGCTCCTAAAATTAGAGGGCCTGAAAAACGGCCACTTGTTTTGTGGCTTAATGGTGGCCCTGGTTGCTCTTCTGTAGCTTATGGGGCTTCCGAAGAAATCGGGCCTTTTCGGATTAATTCCGGTGGGAAAACCCTTTACCTCAATTCCTATTCTTGGAATAAATGTATGTTGCAATTGGATTGGTAACTAAATCTATTTCTTTATTTTTAATGCACATTATGTTGGTTTTTCGCTTTCTCAAGATTCTTGTCATTTAATTTGGCAGTGGCAAATTTGCTATTCCTAGAGTCGCCAGCTGGTGTTGGGTTTTCTTATTCAAACACTTCGTCTGATTTGTATACTGCAGGTGACAAAAGAACAGGTAATAACATCTCGGTGAACTGAATTTTGATTCTCAAGAATTCTTATATGCATTATAAAATGATGTTTATCATGTATTGTTTTGCTTAGACTATTTGAATCCAAATGTTTTGGAAATGGTTGTTATGGATTTTAGCCGAAGATGCGTATGTGTTTCTGGTCAACTGGTTCGAGAGGTTTCCTGAGTACAAACATAGAGATTTTTACATCGCTGGAGAAAGTTATGCAGGTATTTTATTTTAAAATTTATGTATGTTGTTTTAATACACAGTCAAGGCAATAGTCTGATTCTGCGTTTTATGCTCTGTCTTTTCAGGACACTATGTTCCTCAGCTATCTCAAATTGTGTACGAAAGAAATAAGGGAATTCAAAATCCAGTTATTAATTTCAAGGGATTCTTGGTACACTTAACCTAATTTAAATTCTAGTGAAGTTATTTATATAAGCCCGATTTCAGAATAAATGACTTATTATTTTTAATTTGAACATTAATTGTGTGTTTAGGTGGGAAATGCTGTTACTGATGATTACCACGATTATGTCGGCACGTTCGAGTATTGGTGGACTCACGGTTTAATCTCAGATTCAACGTACAAAGCTCTGCGGACAACGTGCGACTTGGGATCTGCTACTCATCCTTCGAGCGACTGTGTTAAATCTCTTAACCTTGCCGATCAAGAGATGGGAAATATCGATCCATATAGCATTTACACTTTACCCTGCAATAGCACTTCGTCACTCAGGCGCCAGTTAAGGGGTCACTACGTAAGTCTTAATCTATAACTTTCTTTCAAAAATATATACTTAACAAATATTGTGTTTGTTCAAGATAAATGTTAAATTATAAACTATTTTGGTAACTTATTGATGGGTCATGTGCCTTTTTTTTTTCATTCTATTTTTTCAGCATGATTTATTTTTCGTTTTTCATTAGGTGGATTTCTTTTACAAGAATGAGTAATGGATTATTTATGTAAATGTTATTATTTTTAAGATTGAAACTTGTGTCTCTTCAAATTATAGCCATGGATGATGAGAGCATATGATCCGTGCACCGAAAGATACTCAGCGATTTACTTTAATCTCCCTGAAGTGCAAAAGGCATTCCATGCCAACGTGACACGGGTTTCCTACCCGTGGCAAACATGCAGGTAGTGTTTTTTTTAGTACTTTTGCATTTTCTATTTTTCTTTATTGTGCTAAACTGTTTCATCGTGAGTTGAAGTTTGTCAATTTATTGCAGCGATATAGTTGGTAATTATTGGGCAGATTCTCCTCTATCCATGCTTCCGATTTATCAAGAACTAATAGCAGCTGGCCTCAGGATTTGGGTTTTCAGGTATGAAAAATTAAGTTTTTTGTTTGGTTCCAATGAAATTATTACTAATTGGAAAGGGATAATACAAAAACTACTCTTGATCTCTGGCTAATTACTTACAAAACTTGGTTATATCTTTCAAAATTACAAATAGCTGCTTAAGGGTGTTACAAGCGCCCCCTTGAAGTTTTCATTTTATCAAACCACTACCCCGCATTGTTGGTGTGATTTACAATATAGAAATAAATATCATGGGGATATTTGTAATTTTGAAAGATAGCTGAGTTTTTATGTAATTTGACTAATATTCAGTGGTTTTTTTCTGTAATTAAAAATAATTGGAAATGCATAGACATTTGAATATAGCATTTTTGTCACGATGTACGTGAACTTTAACTTATCGTATGATATTTTTGTGCTAATATCTATAGCCTATTGCCTCCATGTGATCCTCTCTAATATCTGATTCGTTGCTAGTTTATGTGGCCCACTTTTTTTGACATTTGCTCTTGTGTTTTCTGTATCTAAGCTATCTATGGTTGAATTGAGTGCAAACTTTTCTTTCATGCAATTGTGTCCGAGTATTTTGATATTATTGATATTTAATGTGTGGTCATCATCTTCACATCTTGACTTTTGTAGATATTCATCGTTCTTTTTCTTGCAAGAGACGTCATCTTCTAATAAAAAGAAAAAGGCATTAGAACTACTACTAGAAATTTCATGCCATTTAATTAAGAAAATAAGTTTTAATAACATTTTGACAAAACATGCGGATAAATAATGACGATCTTATCCGATGAGTTTTAGTATTGACTCAAACTAAATCGCCAGATGTATAAAATCAATTCAGAGCGAATTATGATAACATATAATTCAAATTATGATCTGCCTCTCCTATGATATCGTTGATGATCCTTCTACACTTTTCTTTCTTTCTTTCTTTCTTTCTTTCTTTCAATTATTATTAAATTTTTATTTTTATTTTTTCGTTTTTAGTGGTGATACTGATTCGGTGGTACCTCTCACGGCAACTCGATACTCAATCGATGCTTTGAAGCTTCCTACTGTTACAAAGTGGTATCCTTGGTATGATAACAAAAAGGTAAGTAGCCACAAAAACAGTAAACTCCATAACATTGTTGTTTCATTCTTTTTGTGAGGGTTAAATTACAAAAACTATCCCTAAATTTTGGCCTTATTACACAAAATACCCCTAGTAATTTTTTAAAATCACAACTAAGCCCCTTTAAGTATTACTAGTATCCTCTCGAGGCTTGCATTTGCTTGAAAAATATCTCTAGCTTTTGTAATTTACCATTCTGGGAAATATATTCTTGTTGTTGCTCGGCAAAATTCTATAAAAAACTCGGCATTATATCAACGTTCAAAGAATTACATTCTCATCATCATTAATAGTCCTTGTGTTTCTTGTGGTAACTAACTTAGGTTGGTGGGTGGAGCCAAGTATACAAAGGCTTGACACTGGTGACCGTTACTGGAGCAGGACACGAGGTGCCTCTACATCGTCCTCGACAAGCTTTTATTTTATTCCGATCGTTTTTAGAGAACAAGCCCATGCCAAATAGTTGAATTTATTTGTGTCTAGAAAACAAAGGAATAAGGTTTTTGTTTTCTTCACTCCAAGTTTACACGTGCACGTGATGGTTGATTAGAATTAGATAGAAGAATGATTAAATTCTTGAGACTAGAAATATATTTTCCCACCCACGTTATGATTTTGTTTCTGTATTATTTGAATATTCTTAACGGTGTGTATAGTAGAAGAGCTGCATTCTCTGCGATTTCTTACAAATGTAATTGAAAGTGAAGTTTCCTAATTTGCTTTTGGTGAATTGTAGTAATTGAAATGTATTTTGGTACAAGTTTGGATAAAATGTTACATTGTTGTTCTTTATAGACCACATCTTGAGAAGTGTCTTTTGGTACGGGCAACAGCCTTTGACGCCCCACACCATTGTGACAGGCGGGGGCTTGCCCGAAGTTTGGATAAAATGTTACATTTTTGTCCTTTATAGGTCACATCTTGAGAAGGCTCGACCTTACTTGTTTTTAAACTCCAAATGTCTTGATTGAGATTCAATCCTCATTTATTTTAGGGCTCATAGTTTCAATACTCGATCAACAATTTCTTATTCTTAAATCTATATTCATTTTTTTTACTCTATCACTATTAAATTTAAATAATTATATATTACTAAATATAATATAAAAATAAATTATACACACTTTTCATATATAATTTGACATCATATACAATATAATAACATATTTCTTTCACTTTCCAGAAATGATTTGATATCTACGATAAAAAAATAAAAGATTGTGAATCCTACAACGAACGAGGATTATTACCATTCACAGAATTTTCAATACTCAAAATTCTAAATATCAAAATTTAGAATTTCAATGAAATTTAGCCCAAAAAGACCCTTTATGTTTCTTGAATTCAATGTATATATTTTTTTGGATGCTCTGGGACCAAAGTATTTAGTGCTTCTACATTGAGTAAGGTTCAAAAAGTGCGTTAGGCGTGGCAAGGCGACAAGGCCAAGTCTCAAGCCTTGAAAGCCTAGGCGCACTTAGGCGAAGCCTAGACGTGAAAATGCGTTGTCAATTTTTTTTATTATTTTATTTATTGTATTGTTAAAATTAGTAAAAAAAATATATGTTTAACAAATCTGTCTACATATTTCTCGATATAGTTAGCTAAATACTAATTATTTATACGAAATCAACGTACTATTAACAGTCTCATGTAAGAGAATCATACTTTGTAAATTATAAATTATACTTTTAATGTATATCATACTTTGCAAAACAAAAATTCACACTTTTTTGAAAAGTATGAATTTCACAAAAAAAAACATGATATTTTACTTTAAAAGTTTGATCGTCTTCATAAGACGCACTTACACTAGTTTTTGCAAAATATTAATTATTTGATCATTTTTTGATTTCATATAGATTTTGTAATGTTTGGCTAAATTTAAAAAAAAAGAAATCAGGTTATTCATTTAAAAAACATGCGCCTTTTCACGTCTAAGCACGCCTAGGCGCGTCTAAGCAGTCAACAAAATAGGTTGACCGCCTTTTTACACGCCTAGGCACTAGGCATGGCGTTTTTCCCGCGCCTCATGCCTAGGCGCGCTTAGGCGCCGCCTTTTAGAACACTGACATTGAGACACCGCTTACAGGCCTGGCAATAGGTAAACCCTAAAAAATCATCGGATCTTTGTCAAATTCCATAAAGATCATTAATTTTTTGTACGAATGTACAACCATAAATATCCGTCGTACAAGGATTTGTATATGGACTTACACCTAATTTAGATTTAATATATAATATTTTAATTATAAAATTGCAAATATACACACTTACCCCTTTAATTAAAAAAAATATATATAATAATTTTATTTAAAAAATACCCAAAAACTAAACTTAAAGATAAAAAACTAAAAATAAATAAAATATATAAAATTGGACTTTATTATTTTGTTTTATATAAAACTTGAGTAGTAGTAGTAGTAGTAGTAGTAGTAGTAATAATAATAATAATAATAATAATAATAGTGACAACCGCGTGCCCTACAACCACTGTCGCTGCCCGACCAGAAGATTTTCTGATCGCCGAAAAAAAAAAATTCTAATTTTTTTATTAAAATAAATTTAGCCGATAGTCTGCCGCCACCTTGCCGGCCGAAAAAATAAAAATAAAAATAATTAGTTTTTTATTAATTTAATTTTTATAAAATTTGAATAGTAGTAGAAATAATAATAATAATAATAATAATAATAATAATAATAATAATAATAATAATAATACCCCTGCCACAACCCTAACAGCAAAAAATCTAATTTTTTTATAAAAGAAAAAAATTGGCTGACAGTCTAACACTTGTGCTATTATCCGGCAGCCTGCTGTCACCTCACCGACCAATAAAATAAAATAAAATATATAAAATTACTTTCTTTTATCAAATTTTTGTATAAACTTGAATAATAGTAGTGATAACAACAACAACAACAACAACAACAACAACAACAACAACAACAACATAATAATAATAATAATAATAATAATAATAATAATAATAATAATAATAATAATGTAACCGCCGCCAACGCCTGCCCTGCCACCACCGTCGCTGCTCGCCTGGAAAATATTCCGCTCTCCGGATAAAAATTCTAACTTTTTATATGTTTTTACAAATTTGAAATAATTTTAGATTATTAA
The DNA here is from genome assembly GCA_014905375.1 of Phtheirospermum japonicum. Lineage (NCBI taxonomy): Eukaryota > Viridiplantae > Streptophyta > Magnoliopsida > Lamiales > Orobanchaceae > Phtheirospermum > Phtheirospermum japonicum. The sequence goes on along the minus strand of BMAC01000830.1, from coordinate 210,563 downwards.
AATATTTTATGATTTTATAGAAAAATTATATTTTTTTCATGTGTATTTTCAGTAATTTTTATTCATTTGAAACAATCTTGAATTTACAAATAGTATTAGAATTCTTTAATTTCTTTAGATTTAAGAAAGTTGTTGTGTTAAAGGTGGCAAACTAATAAAAAGAATGTAAGAAAATCCTTTTTAAAAAAAAAAGATAAGTTATCTTGTTTAATTACTAAGTGGAGAGACTCTTTCATGTGATAATGATAGTATGCTTTATTTCTCACCTTTTATATTATGTTATACATCAAATCGAATAATTCCCTAAAACCTAATAATAAGTTTTCAATAATTTTTATTTTTTATAGTTAATAAATAATATCTACACACACACACATATTATATATATATATGTATATGTATGTATATATATATTTCAAAATACAGTATTCTGATACACATTGGTATTTTGATGAATAATAAAAATAATACACGTGTTGGTACTTCTATTTAATTATATTATATAGATATTTATTTATTTATTTTATAAGGCGTGTCCGGCCTTCAGCCTGCCGACGAAAAATATTTCTATCCAATGCAATTTGATTTATTTAATTATTATAGTATTTGTAATTATTATTAATAATAATAATTTGATAGTATATTATGCAGTTAATGAAAAAATTAATAAATCAAAATAAATATAACCTAATATAAAAAGTATACATTATTATTATATATAATTTGATAAATAATATTTGTATATATGATCCAGCCGGATATATTAATGAATTCTAATAAATAATAAATATATTTGTACATTTGTTTAATTAATATTATGTTTTTCATTATGTTCTTTTTCATATCTTATCCGCACCATGTAAAATTATGAAAAGAAAAATGGACATCCAAATTATACGTGATAAGTGACCTATAGGAAGTGTGGAAAGTTATATTAATACATTTTATATTGAATTATATAGAATTATGAAAATTTATTGTTTTAAAATCAATTATTTCTTATAATTCTGTTTATCATAAACTGTATTTTAGACACATAGTTTGTATTTTGATTGTCATTATGTTTAATTCTTCTGTAATTATAATCATATTTATTTTATACATTATAATTATTAAAATATATATTTTATCAATATACTTTTATGCATCACACGAGAGGACTTCTAGTAATAAGAATAATAAACAAAATATTAATTGATTGCCACAATTGTTGTTATGTATTTATTACTTATACAAAAATTTGAAATATTTCTTACTAGTTGATTAATTTTCTTGGATAAATATAAAAATTTTACTTGATACAAATAATATTAGTTATTTTTACTTGTTAGTACAACAACTCACACTTGATTCATAGTATGAATGTTATAAAAAAAAAAAAAAAAAATCGACGGCCAGTCATTGGAAAGTCAGTCGCCGGCGGCGGACTGAGCAACTGCCGCAGCCGGACAATTGCCCAACAGCGAGTGGTTGATGGTGGTGGTGGGGTTAAAAGGTTATAGAGATTATTCTTGGTGGTTTAAATAAATAGTTTATCTATTTGGGTAATAATTGAATTATAAAAAAGTAGTTGACTCATTATATAATTATTTATGTTTTGTTTTAATATAGTAATTAGTATTTAAATTAGTCATAGTAATTAAAATTAAAATATTATAAATTTAAGGGCAATAATATACTATCACATGTTATTTTAATTAATTGAAACATAATTTAAATAATCATCAAATTGACAACATGTTATTTTCGTACTCTTTTAGGGGTACCTACGATTAGATCTTATACAAGAGATATCTGACCGAAAGAATTACCGATATCTTTTACTACGGGTATGGGGCTAGCTAAGCTTGTAATGTACTTTACTTCCCCAAAAATCATAGACTATCAATTTATTACTATTAATAAACTTTGAGAATAAGAAATGAATTCTAATAACAATAAATCTCTTCCTAATATGAAGCATTATAAAATCATAAAAGATAATAAAAAGATACTTAAATATAATCTAAAATATAATTAAAATATAAAAGATATAATTAATACTATATAATATATATAAAGAGAGAAGTACTCATATAAATAGACTTTCAAGATATCTTGCTATTTTATTTATTATACTTATAAAAATCGACAATTTTTGTAAAAATTGACTAATGATTTGGTGATGTTTGGACGCGTTTGAATTCACCATAAATACACGTAAATTGAGTGTGATTTTATAATTTTAGTATGGATTAAATAGAAAAGTTCAATAATTATTTATATCACATTTTGAATATATAGAGGAAACTTAATTATAATAATATTACTAAATATAAAATGATAAAACTTTTAGATAATAAATTAAAAATATCAATTTGTGACAAACACAAGAAAACAAAATCATTTAGTAGATATGACATCAAATGTCAGCTTGGTAATAAGATTTTATGGTTATTATGGAATATATGGGAAGTAAGAATCCCTAATATGGAAGTATTTCCTCATTATGGATATCATTATCTATATATAATATATATATATATATATATATATATAATATATATATGAGACAATTGTTTGGTTCCCATCCAAAACTTCTTTCTTTCCCCCAAAAAAAACTTTTTTGGCGCAATACCACTTTTTGTTGACCTTTTCAACTGCTTAAAAAGAAAAATAACTACAGCCACATTTGTTGACTTTCTTTTTTGCGCAAAGCCCACTTTTGTTGACTTTTCCAACTACTTAAAAAAAATATTAAATACCACAGCCACAATTGTTGACTTTTCAACACGGATTAAAATTGCATGCGTGGTGATTTGCATTTGGAAAAAAATTAAATAACACAGTCCCAATTGTTCACTTTTCAAGCACAGGTTAAAATTGCATGCGTGTGATTCTTCTTTAAAAAAAAAGAAAAAAAAAACCACAACCAACAATTGGGGCACCAAATTTCGGATGAGATCATCCCAATAATGTTGAAGATTATTTCTAAAATCAATTAATGAGTAAGAAGAATTGAGTAGGCTGTTTTTTTAATTTGAAATATACTCAACAATCTGCCCATAATGTAATATATGGTAGAAGGGTTGGTATTAATTGAGTTTTTTTTTATTGTTCGTACTGTTTTTATTTGAAATATATTCAACAAAGATTCATACTTTTTTTTTAATTTGAAATGTATTCAACAAAAGACTTATGAACTGATTCATGATTGTAGAGTTAGAAAAATATGGTTCATTATTTTGTAAAATATTATTAATAAGTATGTTTAAATCTAAAATATGGTTCATTTTTTTTATATTTTTTTAGAATATTCTTAATAAGTGTGTTTAAATCTAAAATATGGTTATTTTTTTATTATAAGTGTGTAGAATCAAATCATCAATTTCATATCTCAGGTTTGAACTCTCATATTTATTCGGAAAAAAAAATTGAGTTATTATTTTGATTTTCACTACTAGAAGCACAAAACCATAATTGTTTCAACTATTTTTTAAATTTAAATATCAGCCTAATATTATTGACTTTTCAACTATTTTAACTCTGCTCTTTTGATGCATATTTGGTCTATACGAATTTTCATATAATATTAAACTGATTCGAGAGATTTTTTAGATCTGATTATACTCCTTCTTATATGACGTTTTATTTGTTTCATCTCTCAGGTTTGAACTCTCAAATACTTATTGGGAAAAAAAAATTAGTTATTATTTTGATTTGCATTACTATAAGCCATGATATGTTGGTACTTACAAAATTTTTATTTCTTTTTATAGAGGTATCTCAAACAATAATTTGTGCTTTAAAGAGGATGATGAAGAGTTTGGTATGTATCTGAAAAGACGAAAAAAAAAATCATGAGGTGAGAGGAGATAGAAAAACATAACATTTCTGAGAGTAATTAGTATTATCTCATTAGTTTTAAGGCATCTATAATTCCATCATAAATAATTTAATCTAATTTCAGTTTACCACCTTTATTCTTTATTTAACTATTTATTTCATTTATTTTATTTTCATTGTTTGTATTAGTGTTATTTAAGTTTTCTTGAAACATTGGGACCTTTAAATTAGTGTTATTTGAGTTGTACCAAATAACTAATGAATACACGATTTTTCGCTAGACATGATATGAAGCTTTTTGCAAATATGAGATTGTATGTAATTTTTGTTGTATGTAGATTTTGGTATCTGAGATTGTAAGGCTTGCAATTGTAAATGCTATTTATTTTCGATTGATGCAAATTGGTATTTTGGTACTTTACACAAGACTGATATACCAGACTTATTTCTGGTTATTGAATATATGGAGGAGATAGAAAATTCTACATTTCATTTGTTTCAGGAAGGTTGAATGTGGCTTCTATTGTTTAAAAAAAGTATAAAAGGTTTTTAAATTTTCTTTGTGGTTGCATAAAAAGATATTTTAATCACTCAACATTTTGTGAATACAAATTTGAAAAGGAATAGTGTGAGTATAAATGTCAAAACTATTCCACTTGAAATATATCTAAATTTTGGTTACTAAATGAGAAATGGTTTAATTATTATTTTTCTTTCAAAGTTGTGTGAATACATTTTTTATATATAGTTTTATAAAAAAATAAATCTTGATCATTAATAAGTATCATTATCATTATTAAATTGTCATCTATTATTATCATTATCATTATTATTTATATTTATTATTTAAATTGAATTGCACTTAAATTGTCCTTTATTCTTTTGTCTTTCTCAAGGGACACATTTCCATTTATTTTAAGTATTGACCAAAATTTTACTATATTTTCTTTCATGGCAATAATTTTCTCAGTAGGTGACACCTAAAGAAGGATATTTCATGTTTTTTAATAATCGATATACTATATTGTATGTGTAAGGTTTATAGACAGATTTTTTTAGTCCTCCACATTTTATTGTATGTACAATTGATTGATTATACATATGTGTATGTGTATGTGTGTATATACATTACATACACCACACATATCAGTACGTCATATATGCGTATCTTAATTTTTATATTATTTTACTGATCTTAACTTATGTTGTGGCATAAAACCTTATAGGTCCGCATAAACCAAATAAATTATTGAGTGAAAAACATGCACGAAGATCAGGCCTTTTTGAACGTCGCATTTACCCGAAGAATTCATCACCCAACTATATGTTATTATTTCCCGCGTCAACTACCAAAAGGATTTGAAGATATTAGTGTGCGGTGACGACGACACAGAAGAATTATAAATCTCCAAAATAATAGAAACAAAAAAGCACATGATCAATAATATTGTGTACAAATATGTATTACTAATATATAGTTTTAGCGCTCATTTATAGCGTTGATTCAATTTATATATGTTATAATTTATTAGTTTCTAATTTTATCAAAAACATTGTATTTCTATTTTATAACTTTATGTCCCGTGCATCGCATGGGTTTATAAAAAAACTAGTTGAGTATAATTAGGAGATTTAATCCCACCTTATGAAAGAATCCTATTGATTGGTGGAAAAGTCTCAATAATCTTATAAATAG
>BMAC01000830.1:169721-205017 GCA_014905375.1 Phtheirospermum japonicum | reverse complement strand
TATATATATATATATATATATATATATATTATATATATATATATCCTTCTTAGTTAATTTTTAATTTTTTTTTTAATATATTTTATAGTATATTATATAGTTAATAAAATAATAAGAAGGAAGAAGAGAATAAGTCTAACACGATAGTTAGTGGTGATGGTGGTGGTGGGGTTAAAAGGTTATAGAGATTATTCTTTGGTGGTTTAAATAAATAGTTTATCTATTTGGGTAATAATTGAATTATAAAAAGTAGTTGACTCATTATATAATTATTTATGTTTTGTTTTAATATAGTAATTAGTATTTAAATAGTCATAGTAATTAAAATTAAAATTTATAAATTTAAGGGCATAATATACTATCACATGTTATTTTAATTAATTGAAACATAATTTAAATAATCATCAAATGACACATGTTATTTTCGTACTCTTTTAGGGGTACCTACGATTAGATCTATACAAGAGATATCTGACCGAAGAATTACCGATATCTTTTACTACGGGTATGGGGCTAGCTAAGCTTGTAATTACTTTACTTCCCCAAAAATCATAGACTATCAATTTATACTATTAAATAAACTTTGAGAATAAGAAATGAATTCTAATAACAATAAATCTCTTCCTAATATGAAGCATTATAAAATCATAAAAGATAATAAAAAGATACTTAAATATAATCTAAAATATAATTAAAATATAAAAGATATAATTAATACTATATAATTATATAAAGAGAGAAGTACTCATATAAATAGACTTTCAAGATATCTTGCTATTTTATTTATTATTCTTATAAAAATCGACAATTTTTGTAAAAATTGACTAATGATTTGGTGATGTTTGACGCGTTTGAATTCACCATAAATAACGTAAATTTGAGTGTGATTTTATAATTTTAGTATGGATTAAATAGAAAAGTTCAATAATTATTTATTATCACATTTTGATATATAGGGAACTTATTATAATATATTACTAAATATAAAATGATTAAACTTTTAGATAATAAATTAAAAATATCAATTTGTGACAAACACAAGAAAACAAAATCATTTAGTAGATATGACATCAAATGTCAGCTTGGTAATAAGATTTTATGGTTATTATGGAATTATGGGAAGTAAGAATCCTAATATGGAAGTATTTCCTCATTATGGATATCTTATCTATATATAATATATATATATATATATATATATATAAACAGTACTGTATATATGAGACAATTGTTTGGTTCCCTCCAAAACTTCTTTCTTTCCCCCAAAAAAAACTTTTTTGGCGCAATACCACTTTTGTTGACTTTTCAACTGCTTAAAAAGAAAATACTACAGCCACATTTGTTGACTTTCTTTTTTGGCGCAAAGCCACTTTTGTTGACTTTTCAACTACTTAAAAAAAATATTAAATACCACAGCCACAATTGTTGACTTTTCAACACGGATTAAAATTGCATGCGTGTGATTTGCATTTTGGAAAAAAATTAAATAACACAGTCCCAATTGTTCACTTTTCAACACAGGTTAAAATTGCATGCGTGTGATTTCTTCTTTAAAAAAAAAGAAAAAAAAAACCACAACCACAATTGGGGCACCAAATTTCGGATGAGATCATCCAATAATGTTGAAGATTATTTCTAAAATCAATTAATAGTAAAAAGAATTGAGTACTTTTTTTAATTTGAAATATACTCAACAATCTGCCCATAATTATATATGGTAGATGGTTGGTATTAATTGAGTTTTTTTTTATTGTTCGTACTGTTTTTAATTTGAAATATATTCAACAAAGATTCATACTTTTTTTTTAATTTGAAATGTATTCAACAAAGACTTATGAACTGATTCATGATTGTAGAGTTAGAAAAATATGGTTCATTATTTTGTAAAATATTATTAATAAGTATGTTTAAATCTAAAATATGGTTCATTTTTTATATATTTTTTAGAATATTCTTAATAAGTGTGTTTAAATCTAAAATATGGTTATTTTTTTATTTATAAGTGTGTAGATTCAAATCATCAATTTCATATCTCGGGTTTGAACTCTCATATTTATTCGGAAAAAAAATTGAGTTATTATTTTGATTTTCACTACTAGAAGCACAAAACCATAATTGTTTCAACTATTTTTTAAATTTAAATATCAGCCTAATATTATTGACTTTTCAACTATTTTAACTCTGCTCTTTTGATGCATATTTGGTCTATACGAATTTTCATATAATATTAAACTGATTCGAGAGATTTTTTAGATCTGATTATACTCCTTCTTATATGACGTTTTATTTGTTTCATCTCTCAGGTTTGAACTCTCAAATACTTATTGGGAAAAAAAAATTAGTTATTATTTTGATTTGCATTACTATAAGCCATGATATGTTGGTACTTACAAATTTTTATTTCTTTTTATAGAGGTATCTCAAACAATAATTTGTGCTTTAAAGAGGATGATGAAGAGTTTGGTATGTATCTGAAAAGACGAAAAAAAAAATCATGAGGTGAGAGGAGATAGAAAAACATAACATTTCTGAGAGTAATTAGTATTATCTCATTAGTTTTAAGGCATCTATAATTCCATCATAAATAATTTAATCTAATTTCAGTTTACCACCTTTATTCTTTATTTAACTATTTATTTCATTTATTTTTATTTCATTGTTTGTATTAGTGTTATTTAAGTTTTCTTGAACAATTGGGACCTTTAAATTAGTGTTATTTGAGTTGTACCAAATAACTAATGAATACACGATTTTTCGCTAGACATGATATGAAGTTTTTTGCAAATATGAGATTGTATGTAATTTTTGTTGTATGTAGATTTTGGTATCTGAGATTGTAAGGCTTGCAATTGTAAATGCTATTTATTTTCGATTGATGCAAATTGGTATTTTGGTACTTTACACAAGACTGATATACCAGACTTATTTCTGGTTATTGAATATATGGAGGAGATAGAAAATTCTACATTTCATTTGTTTCAGGAAGGTTGAATGTGGCTTCTATTGTTTAAAAAAAGTATAAAAGGTTTTTAAATTTTCTTTGTGGTTGCATAAAAAGATATTTTAATCACTCAACATTTTGTGAATACAAATTTGAAAAGGAATAGTGTGAGTATAAATGTCAAAACTATTCCACTTGAAATATATCTAAATTTTGGTTACTAAATGAGAAATGGTTTAATTATTATTTTTCTTTCAAAGTTGTGTGAATACATTTTTTATATATAGTTTTATAAAAAAATAAATCTTGATCATTAATAAGTATCATTATCATTATTAAATTGTCATCTATTATTATCATTATCATTATTATTTATTTATTTATTATTTAAATTGAATTGCACTTAAATTGTCCTTTATTCTTTTGTCTTTCTCAAGGGACACATTTCCATTTATTTTAAGTATTGACCAAAATTTTACTATATTTTCTTTCATGGCAATAATTTTCTCAGTAGGTGACACCTAAAGAAGGATATTTCATGTTTTTTAATAATCGATATACTATATTGTATGTGTAAGGTTTATAGACAGATTTTTTTAGTCTCCACATTTTATTGTATGTACAATTGATTGATTATACATATGTGTATGTGTATGTGTGTATATACATACATACACCACACATATCAGTACGTCATATATGCGTATCTTAATTTTTATATTATTTTACTGATCTTAACTTATGTTGTGGCATAAAACCTTATAGGTCCGCATAAACCAAATAAATTATTGAGTGAAAAACATGCACGAAGATCAGGCCTTTTTGAACGTCGCATTTACCCGAAGAATCATCACCAACTATATGTTATTATTTCCCGCGTCAACTACCAAAAGGATTTGAAGATATTAGTGTGCGGTGACGACGACACAGAAGAATTATAAATCTCCAAAATAATAGAAACAAAAAAGCACATGATCAATAATATTGTGTACAAATATGTATTACTAATATATAGTTTTAGCGCTCATTTATAGCGTTGATTCAATTTATATATGTTATAATGTATTAGTTTCTAATTTTATCAAAACATTGTATTTCTATTTTATAACTTTATGTCCCGTGCATCGCATGGGTTTATAAAAAACTAGTTGAGTATAATTAGGAGATTTAATCCCACCTTATGAAAGAATCCTATTGATTGGTGGAAAAGTCTCAATAATCTTATAAATAGGGGATTCAGGCCCTTATTTTCATAACTTATCTCACATTTCTCTCTTATGCTCTTACATCTCATGATTTCTCAGCTTATGGACTTATGCATTTATGGATTTATGGCGAGCTCTCCTCTAGGAGACCTCCTTTAGGAGAAGCGATCTCTTATATAGGAGACGAGAACCCTAGATTGGGAACACGTCTCTGAATATGTCACTTAACACGTCTCTTATCTCTTAGCTCAATATGTCACTATTGAGCTCTCGTATATCTCTCGCGAACACTATCTGACTTAAGCATTGGAAGGCCTACGCAGGGGCCGCCCGGCTTGGGTTCTGTTTTGCAGGTTAAACAGGTCGCCAACAACCTTTTGGAGTTCTATCAGGTTACCAGGAGATTTTTAGAGGTCTATTAGGTCGCTGACTACATATTCGAGGTCAGTACCCCCTATTCTTGAAGCACCAATATTTTTGGTCGCATCAAGTGGCACCATCTGTGGGAAATAGGGACATCGAGTCCTTGAGCGAAAGACATAAGAATACACAATTTAATCGATCATGAAACCCTCACAGATAAGTTCTAATTTTCTATGGCTTTTTAAAATATTGGTGGTGTGTTTTACTTATCATAATTGAGAACTCTTATGTGGCAATTCATAAGGGTTGATGGGGTATTAATCACGCATGGAGTTGGATAGATTGTTCTTATGATTCTTTCACGTGTTTGATAGAATGGACGATGGGGGATTAATCATACAAGGAGAATTCTAATTGACTTTATTTGATATGGTTTATTTTGGTTAAATATGGGGAACTACTGATTTATATGGTTTAAAATTATTTATATAGTTTAATATGGTTTACTTGATTCTATATGGTTTAATACTTGGTTGAGGGGATTTATTTGGTATGATTTAATTTTATGGGGATATGCATATGGTTTATTTGATTCTATATGGTTTAAAATCATGGAGATATGCGTATGGTTTATTTGATTCTATATGGTTTAAAATCATGAAGATATGCGTATGGTTTATTTGATTCTATATGGCTTAATGGGGATATGCGTGTGGTTTATTTAATTTTATGGGTTTAATTCTTGACTAAAGGGACTTATTTGATTTTTGAAGCTCTCTCGAAAATATGAATATATTTTAATGTGGTTTAATTGGATTAATATGTTTATATGGTATATTTAACATATTTCATTTGGTCAATTTGATTTAATATTATTTATTTGGTCTAATATTATTTGGTTTATTTGGATTAATGGATTTATATGGGGATTATTATTGATATTGGAGGGTTGATTTATTTTGCTACCCGAAATCTAAGGCGATAAGGTCGCGTGTCAACCAAACGCAACAAGGTCACCAATATTTAAGATAAGTTTTCTATTTAATTATAACCATTGGATAATTGTCCGCGATAATACAATTTGTCAGGGGGAAACTTTTTATAATAATGGTTTTAAAAATTGGCCTATCTCCAACTCGCAAATCGGAGCATTTATATGTGATTAAGAAAGGTTTTGAAAGTTGGCCTGAGGCCTATCTCTAGCTCGCCTCATAGAATGGAGCAATGATATGTGTTTTGTTATACAGGTTCATGGGGGATTAATTGTGCCTAAAAGGTTAATTTAATAATTATGGGCGCGAATAAGGGTTGCGATACTCGCATCTTACTTATCGGTTATTTTCACTAACGGATTGAGTGCAGGTCTACCTGTTTGGTTAATGTTAATTCTTATTTTGAATGGTTAATTTATGTGTTGCCTGGAACTTAACCCGGGGATGGTCAATTCAACCAAACGCGCTGAGACCGCGTGTCCAGATATTCAAGGAGATTGAATCATGGAATTTTGCTACCTTAAAATAAAAAAGTTAGCGCGTTTGAATATTAAAGGGGAGGTAAAGTTTTCCTATGAAATCAATTTGACTACGTATCAGTTACGCTTGTTTAAATCTCGTAAAAGAGAGGGTTCTCTATATTCTTTATCTACCATAGTTGATTTTTTATCAGTTAAAACATGAGGAATTAACTGATTTATTTGATTTATATGGAGTAATTTAGTATGGTTTATCTGATTTATATGATTTGATATGATATAATCTAGTATATGGTATATTTAACTTAAACATGATTTATATGGGTTTATTTTGGTTGATTGATTTGGTTTGATATGGGGGACTAGTTGTTTTATTTGGTCTTAGATGATTTGCTTAGTTTACATGGATTTTTTTATTTAATATAATTTACTTGATTTGATAAAACTTATTTGGTTTGGTTTAAATGGTTATGGTGTGTGATTCGATTTAAATGGTTAAGGTCTGGTCGCAAGTTTGGTTATGTCATATTAATCAATGGTATATGGATTGATGGTTTTATGATCTAAGTTGTGAAGAATATATTTGATTAACATGTTCTCTGCGACCTCAACTTTATTCTCGCGACCTCAGTTTTGTTATCAACAACGACCTTAATCTACGACCTCGCCTTTATTCTTGCGATCTTAGCTATGACCTCAGCGACCTCATTACATAGAACAAAACATGGATTTATGGTTATAGAAATGGTATGATCCAACGCTTGTTTAGGTCGGTGATGGTTTGTATGGAATGGGCTGACGCTTTCATTAGGTCGGCGACGGTTTATATAGAATGGGCTGATACTTTCATTAAGTCGATGATGGTTAAAGCCCGACACTTTCATTAAGTCGGCGATGGTTAAAGCCCAAAAATTTAATTAGGTTGACTCTCATTTATATGTAAAGCCCGACACTTTCATTAGGTCGGCTCCCCTTTTATATGGTCAAGCCTCGACACTTTATGTTGGCTTCCCTTTATATGGTCACGCCTCGACACTTTCATTAGGTCGGTGATGGTTTCTATGGATATGAACATGCCTCGACGCTTTCATCAGATCGGAAATAGATGGATGGATGGATGGTTTTATGTAAGGGGTATGTTTGACTTACACATCCTTTGTTGTAGAGAGCATGTTTGATTTGCATGTTCTTTGCGATTTTTGTCCTTTGAATATGTTTGATTTACATATTCCTGGGTGCTTTGTTTGAAGTCTATGTGAAGAGCATGTTTGAATTACATGTTCTTTACGGCTTTGATTATGTGCTTTTGAATGCGGTATAGTTTATGTGGTTATATGGTGTTTTGACTTAGTAGTTTTATGCTCGCATCGTATGCCTTGTTTTGTCTTGGTTTGATATGACTTAGTTGTGCTACCTTGTTTGCATTACTTTAACATGGGGGACTTTATGTTTCAAGTAACTTGGTTGTATTTCCTGGTTGCATTAACTTGGGGGACTAAGTAGTTTTCTTAGTTGTCTATGGTCAAGCTTTATTGAGTTCATGCGACCTGGTTTGTGCATGATGTAAATGCTTTATTTGGTTCAAGTTATTCAAACATGGGGGACTTAATGGCTTTTCTCGGTCATATGTGGTTTTATATGGTTCTACCTGGTCTGGTGTAGGGTGATTTCTCTCAACTGCCTTATCTTAGGTTAGTGGACATGCAGGTATTGTGTGAATTTAGTAAGCAACCTCTTCTTCTAGAAGGTGCAATCCTTCTACGAGGAAGGCGAACTGTTTGTGGGGCCAGCGACCTCTCATATAAGAGCTATGAGCTCTTATGCGAGGTGGCGAGTTCTTATCAGGTAAATGGTATTTGCTTCTTTTTCATCGACCAAATATGATGAGTTTGGAGCATTTACGTCTTCGTTGTTTCTCTTATGCCTTGCAAGATAAAGCGTTGTCATGGTTCATGGGCATTACACCGAATTCGATTCACACTTGGGACGAACTCTCGGCCTTATTTTTGGATTATTACTACTCTATGGAAAAGATGTCCGCCTTGAGGGTTAAAATAATTTCGTTCAAGCAAATGAAAAATGAACCGTTTCATTCGGCATGGGCCCGTTTTTAGGAACTTCTTGATAGTTGACCCCATCATCGCTTACCCAAGGAGCTTTTGATCCAAACGTACTATGAGGCCTTAGAACCTCAATTTCAATACATGGTGGATACGACGGTCGGGGGAAACATGACGGAACAACCCCCTCACGAGATTCTCAAAGTTTTCACCACCCTTGCCGAAAATTCCCAACAAAGGTCATCCCGTGCTTTGTATTCGAGTGCTAATGAGGTCAAAGATGTGAATGAGATTCCTTCCCCGAGAAAGCTTGAGTTGGAGAAAGAATTGGCCGCTATTAAAGCTCAAATGGCTAAGGTGTCGCCCCCAAACGTGGATCCTTCTTGTTTGACTTGTGGTATGGTTGGGCATGCGACACTTTATTGTCTGTCGAATCCTTCACATTACATGCCGGTGCCTCAATCGGAGGAAGTTTGTGAGGTACAAGGATACCAACCGGTTCATGGTGTTACTCATCCACCCTTTGTTCGGACATCGAATCAATACACACTATACCCGAGCAACCACATGCATCCGGGTTTTGGATATACGAACCCTCATGTGGGCCCCTCTCGACCGACTCCCCCGACGAATGCTCCCACCGGCCACCGATCCGACTCTTACTATGATCTTACAACAATTGCAATCCCTCTCCACCACGGTGTCCTCTTTTGATACGCGATTGGATGCCATGGATACGAAAATTGGGCAAATGGCTACCGAGGTAAATATGCTCAAGCAAGCCAATGAAAAAGGGAAGCTACCGAGCCAACCATCACACTCCCATGCTATCACATCTCTTAGAAGTGGCCGGGTCATCGATAAAAAAGTGGATCTATCGTCCGAGGGTGAGCAATTTGCTAATCCTTCTATTGTCGCTACTCCCGATTCTACCCCCGTGGGTGCCGCTCCGACGAAAGAAGGCCCCTATGGCTTACACAAATCCTCAAACGCTTATAAGCCGCCGATCCCAAAAGTTCCCACGCCTTTTCTCTCAAGGCTCCCAAACACCAAGAAAGACGATCAATTCCAACGGCTCAAAAATACATTGTCTAATGTCAACATCACCCTTCCATTGTTAGATGCCATCCGGGACATGCCCGCTTACTCCAAAATTTTCAAAGAACATTCATCCAAGAAGCTCATGAGCACTCCAAATGAGAAGATTGTGTTATCTAAGGAGGCGAGTGTTGTTTGTGATCCTTTGATTTTGGCTCTCAAGATGGTCGGACCTCGGATCCTTTTATATCGATATTACGTAAAGTCACGAATGGTATGCTTGATTCTGGGGCGGGGATAAATTTGATGTCGTCTTCGATTTATGAGCAATTGGAGCTAGCACCCTTGCAAGAAATGAGAATTTTCTTATAATTAGCCGATCGGTTGATTCGATATCCGAAGGGAGTTGTTAAGGATGTGCTCGTCAAGGTTGGAGGGCTCGTGGTCCCGGTGGACTTTGTTGTTCTTGATGTGGGTATGGTTTCGAATGATGGTGCCAAGCATACCATTTTACTTGGACGCCCCTTTATGGCCACCAGACAATGCCTAATTGATGTTGGAAAGAAGAATCTCACCTTATCCGTTGCGGGTGAGTCGGTTACATTTTCTATGACCAACTTGCCATCGATTTCTTCAAGCATCTATCATGCGGATTGTCTTCTTGTTGACGAGATTCAATATTTGGTTGAGCAAGTTTTCTTGGCGGATGAGTATGATGGGATAATCGAGTCGGAGGATGGTGATAACGGTGGTTGTGAGGATAATGGAGCTTATGGGCTTGACAACGAGTTATGTGTTGCGATGAATCTATTTGAGAGTGCTTGCATAAGTGTTGTTGGGGGCAACGACACGTTTTTGAAGGGGGAGGTGGAGCTTGTTGATGAGAAATAAGTCGTCGAGTCGATTGCAAAATTTGACGAATACCTTGAAGAAATGGTTGATTTGTTTGAGCTAGCTCCCGATGAGGGTGATAGGAGGCACAAGCCCGAGCTAAAGCCTCTCCCATCTCACCTCAAATATGTCTTTTTAGAGGAGGAGGAAAGAAAGCCGGTGATTATCTTTGCCAATCTAAATGAAGAGGAAGAAGAGAAGTTGATCAAGGTGCTTAAAGCTCACAAAGGTGCCATCGGTGGATCCTCGGGGATATAAAAGGAATTAGCCCATCCACCTGTATGCATAAGATTGTTTTAGAGGACGACGCCGAACCATCTCGGGAATTTCAAAGGCGTTTGAATCCGAACCTCAAAAAAGTTGT
Organism: Phtheirospermum japonicum; assembly: GCA_014905375.1. NCBI lineage: Eukaryota > Viridiplantae > Streptophyta > Magnoliopsida > Lamiales > Orobanchaceae > Phtheirospermum > Phtheirospermum japonicum. Next base: position 194,684 of record BMAC01000830.1, on the reverse strand, counting down.
GAAGGCTGAGATTCTAAAATTATTGGAGTATGGCTTGATATTTTCTATAGCCGAGAGTGAATGGGTGAGTCCCGTGTATATGGTCCCTAAAAAGAGCGGCATCACCGTCATCGAAAATGAGAGGAGTGAGTTGTTAGCGACGCGGGTGACAACGGGGTGGAGGATGTGTATCGACTTTAGAAAGTTGAATGCAGCCACAAAGAAGGATTATTTCCCCCTCCCATTCATCGATCAAATGCTATACAAGTTAGCCGGCCACCACTCTTATTGCTTCTTGGACGGATTGTCGGGTTATTATCAAATTGCTATCGTGCTTGAGGACCAAGCTAAAACAACTTTCACTTGCCCATATGGGACCTTTGCTTTCCGACGGATGCCATTTGGGATATGTAATGCCCCGGGGACGTTCCAAAGATGCATGATATCAATATTCTCCGACATGATCGATAAATATCTAGAAGTCTTCATGGATGAATTTTCCATATATGGGGACTCATTTGAGGAGTTTTTGAGAAACCTTAAGGAAGTGCTAGCTCGATGGAAGAGACGAGCTTGACATTAAGTTGGGAGAAGAGCCATTTCATGGTTCGAAGTGGCCTTGTGCTCGGGCATGTGATTTCAGAGAGGGGGGTTGAGGTGGATGATGTGGCATAAATAGGTCAGACCCAGATTGGGGTAGATCTGGTTTGAGATAACCTAGGGAAAAGAAAGGAAGTCAGGCCAGCTCAATCCTAGGCAAGGTCTGACCTGGTCTCCTTAGAGACAGAGCAAATGTTGGAGAGAGGATTACCACGGCTCAGGAATTATCCTGACCTGGTAAGGGTTTCCTATGAGATAACCCTAAGAGAATTGCATCAAGGAAGGCTTGATATCCTGAACTGGAATAGAAAAGGGAGAGCAGGATCAGGGCAGACCTGGCATCCTGACCTCCACTGAGGGGACAAGGGGGACCACCTATCAGAATTTGTTGCTTAACGGCCCCTGATTCGCGGCCTTTATTTCCAAGATCCCGTAAGGGGTCCCCACTGAGGAAAACTATAAATACCTCAACCCCAAGGCTGAGAGAGGTATGTCATTCCTTGTGCATTCCTTGACTTGTTCACTAGAAACACTCTATACGCTTTCTGACTTAAGCATCGGAGAGGTTTCCATCGGAAAACCTCCGGTGGTCCTTTTCTGACGTGTTTGTGTGTGCAGGTTGGGAAAAGCGCAAGGTTCAGGCGTCATATTTTATGGGTGAAATGGATAAGGCCAAAGTTGAGTTTATTGAAAAAGCTACCCCCTCCCCTCAATGTGAAAGATGTTAGAAGTTTTCTTGGGCATGCCGGTTTCTATCGACGATTCATTAAAGATTTTTCGAAAATTGCCCGCCCCTTGTGATGATTGTTGAGCAACGACGTGCCTTTCGAATTCAATGAAGCTTGTGAGGACGCCTTCTCATCCATAAAGAAGAGCCTTGTGTCCGCCCCCATCATCGTATCTCCCGATTGGAGATTACCCTTCGAGATTATGTTTGACGCTTCGAGCGAAGTGGTGGGGGACGTTCTTGGCCAACGCATCGACAAGTTACTAAGGGTGATTTATTATGCAAGTTTGATTCTCAACGATGCCCAAAAGAACTATACGACGACCGAGAGAGAGCTTTTGGCCGTGATCTTTGCCTTAGAGAAGTTTCGAGCTTACATTGTTGGATCACGAGTCGTGGTGCATAGCGATCATGCCGCATTGCGATATTTGTTCTCTAAGCCTCAAGAAAAACCCCGTCCCATTCGTTGGATCCTATTACTTCAAGAATTTGATATTAAGATCAAGGATCGGAAGGGGTGCGAGAATGCGGTAGCCGATCATCTCTCGAGGTTGGTCACAGAGACCTCACGAAAACTTGATGAAAGTAAACCAAGCGCCTTGGTACGCCGACTATGCAAATTACGTGGAAAACGGTGAACTTCGGCCGGATATGAATTGGCATAAAAAGAAATGCTTCCTTGCTAAGTGCCAAAGCTTTTATTGGGATGACCCTTTCATGTATAAGGTTGGGAAAGATGGGATGATTAGGAGGTGTGTGCCCGAAGAGGAGATGCAAGAGCTTTTGACTTTTTGTCATGACCATCAAACCGGAGGCCACTTCGGAGGGAGGAAAGCGGCTCTTAAAATCTTAAGCGCGGGCTTCTATTGGCCGTCGCTACACTATGATGCTCAAATCCACGTTCAAACTTGCGATAAATGCCAACGGACGGCCAGCATCTCGAAGAGGAACGAACTTGGTGGTGGAGATCTTTGAAGTTTGGGGAGTCGACTTCATGGGGCCATTCCCCAAGTCTATCGATGGTTACGAGTACATTCTTGTGGGGGTTGATTATGTTTCAAAGTGGGTTGAGGCAATCCCCACGACCAAGAATAACGCCGAAGTAGTTGTCAAGTTTGTGAGAGAGAACATTTGTGCTCGTTTTGGCTTCCTGAGAGTGATAATAAGCGATGGTGGTAGTCATTTTTGCAACAAACTTTTTGAGAAACTCATGAAGATCTACGGGATCAAGCACAAGATCGCTACGCCATATCATCCCCAAACTTCGGGGCAAGTCGAGATGAGTAATAAGTAAGTGAAGAGTGTGCTAGAGAAGACGGTGCAACCTAATCGGAAGGACTGGTCAAGAAAGCTAAGCGATGCCTTGTGAGCCCTCTGGACGGCTTATAATATGGTTATAGGCACGAGCCCTTATCATTTGGCATTCGGGAAGTCTTGTCACTTACCCGTTGAGATCGAGCATAAGGCATTTGGGCAATGAAAGCCGTTAATATGGATTTGAAAGAGTCCGGTCTTGAGAGGATGTTGCAACTAGACGAGTTGGACGAGCTTAGGGATAATCAATATAACAATGCTCGTATTTACAAGGAGAGGACGAAACAAATTCACGATAAGAGGCTAATCCCAAAGAAGCTTGAAGTTGGGATGCCCGTTTTGCTCTACAATTCCCGCTTGGCTCTCCACCCCAGAAAGTTGAAGTCCAAATGTATGGGACCTTACACCATTGAGTTTGTCAATCCGAGTGGGGCAGTAACTTTGATCGACCCCAAAACTCATAACCGTTTCCAAGTCAACGGGCAACGAGTTAAACCCTATCATCATAGTTTCCTCTTGCCACCCGACGAGAAGGTTGTAGCTTTGGTTGATACTCCCATCTCACCTTCATCATAATTGAAAAAGGAGTTCGTCAAACTAAAGACGTTAAACCAGCGCTACATGGGAGGCAACCCATGATTATCTAACCTTTTCTTATTTTTCTTTTCTTTTTCTCCTTTCTTCTTTCGATTTTGTGTATATCCTTTCTTTATTTGCATTAACTAATGATTTTGAGTTTGTGTAGGTGCAATCTTGGAGATTTTGAAAAGAAGGGGATCGAATATGCGGATTCAGCTATACTGCTGTAGTCGATCGACTGTCTCCAGTCGATCGACTGCCAAATTGACTGCACCCCCCGAATCGACTGGAGGACAGTAGCTCAAGCTTTTCCAACGGAGCAGTCGATCGACTGCCCCACTTGCGCAGCCCAGCGGATTGGCTATAAAAGGCCAGTCGATCCGCCTCCCACTTCCCACTTTCGACTGCGAGAAGAACAAGCTACAACACAAAAAAAAGAGAAGAAAAAGAGAGAAAAATAAAAAACAAAAAAAAGAAAAAGAAAAAGATAAGGAGAAAAGAAGGATAGCCGATCGACCGGATTTTTGCGTGGAAACCTTTCAATTTCCTTCCTATTTCAACACAAGGGTTTGGTGGTTTTGCACTTCGGCCTTCAATTCTAAATCCGAGCAATTTCTTGAGGTAATTCGCTAGAACCAACTTCTTGAATCGTTATTGGTTGATTGGTTGAGTTTTGGGGAGGCTTTGGTAATTCCTTATTCAAAAACCACTCCCACCAAGTGTTCGAGGAAATGCCTCAATGAACTTTTTCGTTTGAAACTACCTCTTTTCTTCCATTTTCTACGTTCTTTGAAATTCCCAGAACCCTTAAACAAAATCCTCATTTTCTCACGTTCACTTTCAAACCGTTTCCATGGTCGACTATTCCGACGACGATGTCCCCTATCCCAACCTTGCCGGCAACTACGCCTCCCCCTTTCCAATTAATTCCGAAGCCGAGGGGGAACTCTTTCTAAACCTTTCCCAACAGAACTTCACCGTTCCGCGTTACGTCGCCCCCGTGCGCCTCGACGAGTATGTGGCAAATGGGGATCATCAAGGGTTCGGGACACAGGTACTATATTTCATCGATGCCTTGAGCTCTTGTTAGTTTTCATCCCTCCGAGCACCGGCCTACCGAGAGTTGATGCTCAAATTCTTCACCACCTACCGGGCCCGCGAGGGCTCGGAACTCACCGTTCGTCTCGAAGAGAGGGAACATAGGATCACCCAAGAGGTGCTCCAAGCGGTCCTCGGGTTTAATTGAAAGGAGTTGTGGGATGAACGACCAATAGAGTTTACCCCGACACAGTTTTGGAATCGATCACGGGCGGGTGTGGGACTTCTCGGTATCAAGCCTCGGCCATCACCGACATGGCGCTTTTGGGGGTTTTAATTCGGACATCACCACAGCACACTTCATTCTTTCGCTCCTTGCTCTCAAGTTTTTCGCCCACATTGTGATGGACAAGCACAAGAGCACTAACCTCACCCAACACGAGGTATACGTGCTTTGGTGTTTGATCAATGGGCGTCAAGTTCCGTTCTATCCTTATATCCGTGCTGGGATTCGTGGGATTACGAAAATGAGAGGCGGGAGTGTATCCCGGGTGGGAATGGGGCCCATGATCATGTAGTTAGCCTGTCATTTCGGGTTCGATCCCAAGGCGGCCAATATGGAGAGGATCGATGCGATCGAGTTGGCTTGGGAATTGCCGAAGATCCCAGCGAACCCCCAACGCCCCCATTGCCATGGCCAAGAACAAGAGGAGGACGACGAATATAATCGGCGGCACAATGAGGGAGTCGAGGCCGACGAAGCCCCGAACACCAGTTTGGGCACGGCGTTCAATGCAAGCACAAGCCATGCGACAATCCCGTAATTTGGAGGCCCGAGCACCGACCCGGGTCACGACATGGGTTGGCACGAGTTCCAATGCCAAATGTTTGTACAATTTTATCGACTCGACGTGGGGTAAGCAAGAACCGACCGAGCACACCGCGCCCTCCATAGTTGCCTCTTGTTGATCGAGAGCCGAATGCGTCGGGATGAGGAGAACGAAGAGGAGGAAGATGTTGAGGACGAGGAAGGAGAGGACAACAATGCCGAGGAGGAAGAATAAATCGAGGAGGAGGACGAGGACGCAAACCTCCAACCCCGACGTCGGAGACGTCATTGATTTTCTTATCACTCTTGTATTTATTTGGTTGATTTGTTTTCATAAGACTTGAACGTTATTTTGGTTTGTATTATTTTGATTCGATTATGTTCTTTTATTTCTCATCTATCTCTTGAAAAATCCAAAAAAAAATTGAAAATCTTAAAAACAAAAAAATATTTATTGTTTTGGCTTTTGGTTCTATCTAGTCTTTTGTTTTACTTTATCGTGATTCATGTACATATTTTTTTGAGTTTAATTTCGTGTGATTTTCTTGTATATATCTCATTTTACGACTCCAACCTTGAGCGAATTGATGGCTTGGTAGCGTTCATGAAGTCGGGAGATACTAGTTATGCTCGATTTTGGCTTGGATTGCTTGATTTTTAAGTGGACCCCACCAAGCTCGACCCGAACTCGCTCGATTGAGGAAGTTTCTATTCATCCCCTTTTTACTTAATTTTCATTAAAATGCAATGAGGGCATTGCATGGTTTAAGTGTGGGGTGGATAGGTGGTTAGGGTCCCGGTTTTATCAAGCATGGTTTGTTGTTCTTAACTCGACCTTGGCGAAGTTACGCATTCTTGGCGAAGTGACGCTTACTATTTGCGCTATTATATGGTTGAGTTGTTTTGTTGGTCGTTTTTATGTCTTTATTACATTGTTGAACAACTCCACATACTTGGAAGTTTGAATAGTTTACTTGTCGAGTTTTTACATGTGTATGCCCTCTTGTGTGAGGAGTTGAATTTTTGTGCTTCGTCCAAAACCCGCCTATATATATATATAATCAACATTTACTCATGAAAAGATTGCAAAGCTCTAAAAACTCTTTTGATTTCGCTCTCAAATCCGGTGCAAACTAGTGAGCAGCCTTGTGTGATTTATCGGCTTGCTTGCACTTTTTATGGAAATTGCTTTGAGGAGGTTTGACTTTACTCGTACATGATTGAACTTGAAAATGACTTCGAGGCACATATATCACCCTTATTCGGCCATATCCAAATATATACGCTACTTAAAAATTCCAAATGAGCCCCCTTGAGCCTAGCCGAGCTCGATTTTAGCTCTTGTATCTTCATGAATTGTGAGGCGAGAGGGTATGTTGTTAGTTGACGAGAAATGTGAGGGAAATTTATTGTGGGTTTCGGGTTTTGAGTTGTTTATACAAAAAAAAATTTACTCCAACACAAATCACGAAAAGTGATAGAGCGTGCGTTCATGTGTAAAGCCTAATTTAAAGGTTAATTTTAGTGAAAAGAAGCAAATTCAAAAAGTTTCTAAGTGTTTTGAAATAAAATTCGGGAAAGTGAGTGAACGAAAGGGTCTCGAATGAAAGTTTGGTGAATTGGGAAAGGTGAAGCGGTTATAAGCTTCGGATTTTAGAAATTTGGATTTTGTGTGTTATTGATCGCGTTTTATCGTGTGTTAGCCACTATATCCAAATGTTCCATACCTTAACAAAGAGCCAACATTACAACCCATAATAAAGACCTCTTTCGATTCTTATTTGGTCATGTACTATGAGCAATCTTGAGCGTCCAATTTGTGAAATCTTGACAAAGGTGCATGTATTGACCGACTTGAGCGTAAACACGTCCTATATACACTTGAGCGTATTGAGCGAACACTCTCAAATTTCCTTGGAGAGGAAGTCATCGATTTGGCTTGCATTTGAGAAAGAGTAATACGAGCAATGCTAGGCGATAGCGAGTCCTTGTTGATACCACCGTCATATAAATAAGGATAAGCATAAGGATTTTTCTTTTTACATAATGTTCATTGCATGTACACTCTCAATTCTTTTCGTTGTTCGAGGATGAACAAACCAATAAGTGTGGAGTAGTTGTTTTGCATGTAATTGTTGTGTTTTTATCGTACTTTTAAATAGAGTTTAGCATTGGTTCTAGTAGTTTCGAGTCATTTTTCATTAGGATTTTTGGTTATTTTCTCGTTTTTAGGATTGAGCTTGGTATATGCGTTTTTAATGACTATTCATGGGTTTTTGAATTCAAAATTATAATATTGTAGGTGGCTCGAGAAATTGGATTTGTTCTAAGTTGCTGAGGATCGAGTCGAGGCCTTGAAGCTCGAAATCCGTGCCGAAACGAGGAAACCAAGCTAGATCGACTGCCCGACTGACTGCCCGGGAAGACTACAGTCGATCGACTGCTCTCCAAGAGGATCGACTGCAAGCCCCAAAATCGACTGCGGGATAGTAGCCTCCCCAAAATTTGCACAACAGTCGATCGACTAGGACCAGTCGATCGACATACAGTCTATCGACTGACGTTAGTCGATCGACAATCAGTCGATCGACTGCAACACCGGGAATTAGAGCATTTTGACGAGTTTATCCCTACTAATTAATAGAGAGCGACCTGATAAGTCCAGGTCACCTGGTCATAAACTGCTTAGCGACCTAAAGAAGAGTGCAGTGCCAGGTCGCACTGTTGGCTACCTAATGCCTGGCGACCTAGAGTTGAGCGCAGTGCCAGGTCGCACGATAGGTCGCTCAGAGGTCAAGCGTACTACCAACAATGGGTCGCAGATGAGGACAACCTACCCGACGTCAGCTGATGTCGTCAGCCCTAATTCAGTACATCCAACTGTTAGGATGTACTGTAGCAATAGTGACCACAGTATTTGAATTAATGTACTGTAGCAGTTTTAGCCACATATTTTAGGGTTACCTTTACTATAAATAGTGGCACATTCCCTGATGTAATTATTAAGATATGATTGAATGAAATCTAAATAAGAAAAGTTGAATACAAAATATTTCTCAATATGAGTTCTTTACTTTCTATCATGGTATCAAAGCAGGTTTTTACATGACTCTGAACACCTCTTCTCTCATCTTCTTCTTTCCTTCCATTATTTCAGATGGAGGGAATCACACTTCTATATCATGAGGCTCATGCGAGCTCTCACTCTGTAATTCAAAATACTTCTCTTTCTTCTCAAAGCTCAAACTCAGCTATCCAGCTGTAAAATCAGCTCATCTCAATCAAACTAAATGATTCAAATTATCTACTTTGGAAAATGCAAGTTTACACAGCCGTCAGAGGGTACGGGCTTGAAGGCTATCTTACTGGAGAAATCAGACCTCCACCTCAGATCGCCGAAGGATCAGTAAATCCAAATTTTCTGCTCTGGGTTCGGCAAGACCAGTTGTTAGCATCCTGGCTTCTCTCTTCTCTTTCTAAAAGTCTACTTACCATGATGGTTGGCCTTGCATCCTCAAAAGAAATCTGGCAAACTCTGGAGGCCAACTTTTCTAGTCAAACTGCATCTAGGAAGATGCAGTACAAGATGCAGCTCTCCTCTATCAAGAAAGGAACAATGAGCATCAGAAAGTATGTGAACAAAGTCAAAAGTTGCTGTGACATGCTAGCTTCAGCTAGTCAACCTATTTCAGAAGAAGATCAAGCAATGCATGTTCTCACCGGGCTTGGAGGAGATTTTGADCCYGTYGTYGTWGCDGCTACAGCTCGGAGTGACTCACTCACCCTCAGGAACATTCTGCCTATGTTATTAAACTTTGAGAACAGACTGAAAGCTGGAAATGCATCCAACTTCATCAACACAGAAGGATCAAGCCCTACTATCAATATCGCAAATCAGTATTCTGGTCAGAAAAAGGACACCTGGACTGGTGCAGGAGCAAACAGAGGAAGAGGTCGCCACCCTGGAAGAGGTGGCCGAGGGAGGACCAACAGCTACAGACGACGAGGTGGAAGAGGTTTCAGACCAGGAAACAGGTTGCCGTGTCAAATCTGTGGTTACTCTAACCACTCTGCTGACAAGTGCTATTATCGATTTGATACTGCCTACACTGCACAGTCCACTGCACAGAACAGTCTTAACACTTCAGCGAGCTCCTACTGCGCCTATCCCGTGACTCAGTGCATTGATCCCTCTACCTTATCACTGATGTCAGATTCAGGCAGCGATGTGAGCCGGTATGAGGACTCTGGAGCCTCTAATCATGTCACAAATGATCTTGCTAATCTCAACATTGCCTCAGAATTCCAAGGCAACAACAAGGTTCAAGTAGGGAATGGATCAGGTTTGTGTATTTCTCATATTGGTAATTCGCAGTTTCATTCCAGCAACAAATCCTTTTTACTCAAAAAACATCTTCATGTTCCGCACATCACTAAAAACCTCATTAGTGTCTCTCAATTCCCTCAAGATAACTCTGTTTACTTTGAATTTCATCCTACTTCTTGCTATGTAAAGGACCAGGTTACACATCAAATTCTTCTCCGAGGCTCTCTTAGGAATGGTCTTTACAAATTTGACATCCAGCTCGCCAACACATCCAGCTCCCCATCAACCCCATCTACCTCTTTCATGGGACAAGAACCTAAAATCCTCATCACTGAGTTCAGTGATTCGAATAAAGATGCAGCTTTTCAATTGTGGCACCTTAGATTAGGGCATCCTGCCAATAATGTATTACAAGAAGTTCTTAGAACCTGTAATCTCTCCATTATTAATATTAATAAAATTACCTTTTCTACTTGTTGTGCTTGTCTTCAGGGTAAAAGTCATAAGCTACCCTTTTCTCCTTCAGGAACTGAATATACAAAGCCCTTTGATCTTGTACCTACAGATGTATGGGGTCCTGCTCCTGTCAATCCTCGAATGGATTCTCCTACTATGTTTCCTTTATTGATCATTATACACGATATACCTGGATCAATCTGCTAAAGCATAAATCTGATGTGCTCGCTGCCTTCACTCATCTTCAAAATCTTATCCTGACTCAGTTTAATTCTAAAATCAAATCGGTACAAAGTGATGGAGGAGGAGAATTTATAGCCCTTACAAACCTGTTTCACTCCTCCGGAATACACCACAAAATCTCTTGTCCCTACACACCTCAACAAAATGGCCTTGCTGAGAGAAAACATCGACACATTATTGAAAAAGTTCTTTCTCTCCTCTCTCATTCTCATCTACCTATCAAATACTGGGATGATGCCTTTACTACTGCTGTCTATCTCATAAATCAATTACCTTCTAAAGTCACTCAGTACAAAAGTCCTCATCAGCTTCTACTAAATCAAATCCCCAGCTACACTCATCTTAAACCTTTTGGGTGTCTCTGTTACCCTCATCTTAGACCACTCAATAAACACAAGCTTCAGTTCGGGTTGCTTCCTAGTACATTTCTTGGTTACAGTGAACACTATAAGGGTTTTAAAGTCCTACTGCCAGATAACGAAGTTATAATCACCAGATATGTGATCTTTGACGAGATCAAATTTCCCTTCTCAGAAAATTCTGAACTTCACTCCTGCTCCAATGTTCAACCATCAATTCTTGGTCCTCTACCTCTTATACCACAAGCGACCTCGCAACAACCACATGCGACCTCCACACAACCACATGCGACCTCATCACAGTCTCATGTTCATCCCTCCATACTTGGACGGCCTCCTCCCATACAGGTACCTCAGAACCCATACTGCGCAACCTCACCATCACCTCAACTGGTTCAATCTCCRAGTTCTCCTCATCAACCAATTCCYCTATRCTCCAGTCAATKTAGTCCCTCTACTATTCCTCTTACTYTTGAATTACCAATTATGGGCTCTCCACATGCTTCTCCTTCTCCTTGTACTAACCCTCTTGCAGGTAAACACCACATGGTCACGCGAGCTAAGGCAGGAATTTATAAGCCCCGGGTGCTCAGTGCGCAGCTTCTCGATTTTAAGGAGCCCTCCTCCTATGTTGAAGCTTTAACACATCCCAAGTGGAAGGCATCTATGAGTGAAGAGTATGCAGCTCTCCTTAAGAATCAGACATGGTCTCTCTCTGAGCTACCTCCGGGCAAGTCCTTGATTGGTTGCAAATGGGTGTTCAAGCTAAAAACTTATGATGATGGTTCTGTTGCTCGTTATAAAGCCAGATTGGTTGCCAAGGGATACAGTCAGGTGCCCGGTTTTGATTTTTCTGACACTTTCAGCCCGGTTGTTAAAACTGCAACTATCCGGGTTGTGCTCTCCATCGCAGTCAACTGTAATTGGTCGGTCAAATAATTGGATATCAATTATGCCTTTCTGCATGGCGAGCTGGACCGAGATATCTTCATGGCTCAACCACCCGGTTTTGAACAAGAGGGCGCCAGTCTTCAAGTATGCAGATTGTCGAAAGCTATTTACGGGCTTAAACAGGCTCCTCGCGCTTGGTTTGGAAAATTGCGGGTTGTTCTTATTGGTTTTAGTTTCTCTGCTTCCGGGCTGATAGCTCTCTCTTTTACTCCAATGGTTCCTCAGGCTGCATATGGGTCTTAGTGTATGTTGGCGACATCCTTGTCACTGGCAGCAACAAGGTCGGAATTTCGCGACTTATTCATCATCTTAATTCCACCTTCTCTTTAAAGAATCTCGGTGAACTGCATCATTTTCTTGGCATTGAGGTCTCGCACACTGCTCAAAGTCTACATTTGAATCAGGGAAAGTACATTTTAACTCTTCTTGATAAAGTAGGTATGTCTAGAGCTAAAGCTACACCTACACCGATGGTTGTCTCTCCTGTTCTCTCTAAATCCCAAGGGGAACCCACTGTTGATCTGACCTTTTACCGGAGTATTGTTGGAGATTTTCAGTATATCACAATTACTCGCCCTGATATTTCTTACAGTGTCAACAAAGTGTGTCAATATATGCATTTCCCTCTCAGCACTCACTGGCGAGCTGTCAAGAGAATTCTGCGTTATCTTGTTGGTACCACTTCTTATGGGCTCACCTACAATAAAACCTCTTTCTTTGCTCTGACAGGTTTTTTAGACACCGACTGGGCTGGTGATCTGAATGACAGAAAATCCATCACTGAATTTTGTATTTTTCTAGGTCGCAATATTATCTCCTGGTGTTCTAAGAAGCAGACCTCCGTTTCAAGGTCCAGCACCGAGGCTGAATATCGCAGTCTTGCTCATGCTACTGCAGAGTTGGTTTAGATTCGCTCCTTGCTAAGCGAGCTTCAGGTCACTCTTCCCGTTGTTCCCACAATCTGGGTCGATAATCAGAGTGTTATTGATGTTGCCTCCAATCCCGTTCTTCATGCTCGAATGAAGCACTTTGAATTAGATCTTCACTTTGTTCGTGACCTCATTGCAAAGAAATCGCTTGCAGGTTCGGTTTGTCCCTTCCATTGATCAGACTGCCGATGTCTTCACCAAGCCACTATCTCATCAATTCTTTGCTCGGCTTCGGGACAAGCTCTTTGTTCTTCCTATCGCCGCACTCGAATTGAGTGGGGATAATAGAGGGCGACCTGATAAGTCCAGGTCGTCTGGTCATAAACTGCTTAGCGACCTAAAGAAGAGTGCAGTGCCAGGTCGCACTGTTGGCGACCTAATGCCTGGCGACCTGGAGTTGAGCGCAGTACCAGGTTGCACGATAGGTCACTCAGAGGTCGAGCGTACTACCAACAATGGGTCGCAGATGAGGACAACCTACCCGACGTCAGCTGATGTCGTCAGCCCTAATTCAGTACATCTAGCTGTTAGGATGTACTGTAGCAATAGTGACCACAGGATTTGAATTAATGTACGGTAGCAGTTTTAGCCACATATTTTAGGGTTACCTTTACTATAAATAGTGGCACATTCCCTGATGTAATTATTAAGATATGATTGAATGAAATCTAAGTAAGAAAAGTTGAATACAAAATATTTCTCAATATGAGTTCTTTACTTTCTATCACAAATGACTATATAAACCCCATGACTTGTCCTAAATAAAAGATCACTCTCCTGACCCTCTCATGTGCTTGGGAACCAAGTTTTCTCCTTCTAGATTTTAATTTTCAAGCTTTTGGCCTTGGGTTTGTAAGTTCAAGAAGAATTCAGATACTCCTTTGGATTATTACTTTTGATTGTAATTCAAGATATTAAGTTCTCCCTTTTATTATAGTAAGCTTTCTTTTAATTTCAAGCTTGTTCTTCAATTTCATGCATGTTCTTCAATTTTATGCTTTTTGCCTTAACTCCTTGATTACTTGTTGAATCTTATGATTTGGCTATGGAATCTAGATGAGTGATACATCTAGATCATAGATCGGGTCTTGGATTGTTTAGGTTTTAAGTTTTGCTTGTGCTTTATTTGCAATTTAATTCTCATGCATAGTTTTAGCTTAAATCCTAGATCTATTGCTTGATGCTTCTTATTTCACTTAAAGTTTTAAACTTTGACGTTTATTTTCATTACTCTTGCTAGTTGTGCTTTTAAATTTTGAGAATTTGCATTATTCAAGTTTTTATGTTAATGCAAGCTTGGTTGTACCTTGTGCATGCATGCTTGTACTAGGTGAAACATGTTTGTTTTTTATTGTTTTCATTACTTGTTTGCATTTTCTATTAAGGCACACGACCGAGGCATCCTATCCACTTGCTATTCCAATTCTTAGGATAGTTTAGATAGTTTAATTGCTTTATTTTCATTTCCTTTTACTTCTTCAAGCTATAAACACATTGGAATCTTACATTCGAATCGATTTCCGATAATATCGAGCCAAATGAACCTTTATTTCTAAAAACCACGAAAAACTACACTTCAGTATTGAGATCTGAGATTTATGATTAACGCAATCTTGGGCCCTGGTGGGCTGTTATGGATTATGGTATGGGGTTCAGACAGACTAACGAAATAGTTTATGGTTATAAGGCGATGCTTAAGTAATATTTCATGGCTATGGTTTATGGTATGGAATGATTTTTTGGCCAATCTGCTTTGGGTCGGGTAAATGGTTTATGGTTTTTGTCTTTATATATTCTACCTGATTTCGTACCTCAATCAACTAGAATATGCGGGACTAGCTTATACGCATCAAATGTCGGCTTGTTTATATACGGTAAGAAAGTAACGAAAGATGGAAGGTTCTAAGTCCCAACATATATAGTAATAAGGTTTTATGGTTGTTATGGTATTGTGGGAAGTTAGAATCCTAATATGGAAGTATTTTCTTATTATGGATATTGAGTATAATTAGGAGATTTAATCCCACCTTATGAAGGATCCTATTGATTGGTGGACAAGTCTCAATAATCTTATAAATAGGGGGTTAAGGCCCTTATTTTCATAAGTTATCTCACATCTCTCTCTCATGCTCTCACATCTCATGATTTCTCAACTTATAGACTTATGCATTTATGGATTTATGGCGAGATCTCCTCTAGGAGACCCCCTTTATGAGAAGCGATCACTTATATAGGAGACGAGAACCCTAAATTGGGAAGATGTCTCTGAATACGTCTCTTATCTCTTAGCTCTTGCGCATTATTGAGCTCTCGTATATCTCTCTTGAACACTATCTGACTTAAGTATCGAAGGGCCTATGCCAGGGCCGCCCGACTTGAGTTTTGTTTTGCAGGTTAAACAGGTCACCAACAACCTTTTGGAGTTCTATTAGGTCGCCAGGAGATTTCTGGAGGTCTATTAGGTCGCTGACTACATATTCGAGGTTAGTACCCCTATTCTTGAAGTACCAATCTTTTTGGTCTTATCATTAGTAAAATTAAATAAAAATAACATTAAAATCAGTAATGTGCCTAATATAAAATCCTTCAAACCGTATTCTTTAAGAGTATCATAAATAGCGGTGGCAAATCGTGTTACCGTGTCGTGTTCGTGTCGCACTATCGTGTTTTTTTATTTTATATTTTATTTGATCATAAATGTAACAATAAGTGTAAATCTAACTTAATTTTGATTTTCGTGCTTTTCGTGTGGTGTTTCGTGTCATTTCGTGTCGTGTCGTGCCTTAAAATATCTTTATCTCTGTAATCGTATTTTTTATCGTGTCGTGTTTGTGTCGTGCTATCGTGCTGTGCCAACAACTGCAGCCCCTTGTCATAAATAATATTTTCGACCCTACGTGTGGGTGCGAAGTATGAACTTTTTAACAAGAATGTGTATACTCTTTAAAATTGTTCTAAAAAAATATCTCAAGTTCCTACAATCACCCACCCCATTCTTGGACAAACCGAATATGTCTTTAGATAATCTACCATGTTCAGCACATTACCATTCCTATAATACAATATTTATGTATACCGAATTAGGGGTCATGTAACTCAGCGGGAGTCAAATTGGTCCGTTCAAACTAAAATCCAATTATGTTCTAACTTCTAAAATCTATTCAATTTGATCTTACTTTGGTCATAATCTTCCAAATTAACGGAAATTTCACACGTGAGGTCCAAATTTATGGATTCCTCCTTCATTTTGTGAAAAGTTAAGACTTTGAAAGGGAGACATGTGGCTTTCGTTTCAATTTTTAAATAAAAACAAAACTCAATTTAACCAATATTTTCACATTTCGGACTTCACGTCACGCCATTTGCGTGCAAAAATTCAGTGGTTTTAGAAGATATATTCGGCCATAACAGGATCATATCAAAAAAGTTGGAAGTTACATGGTTAATTCGAATTTTCAATTAGAACTAATAAGATTTTGACACCTGTTTTAACATGATCTGACAACTGTACCCTATAATTAGGTCTGTATAGCTGGATTGATTCAGCTTATTATTATTATTATTATTATTATTATTATTATTTAAAGTCTTGAAAGTAAATATATGGATCCATTGTTTATTGCTTATTTGTCATAAATTCTACGGTACCCGCGAGCAATTTATTAGGTGCACTTGGGTGCACCTTGCTAGGTGCACCATATTTTACGTGATAATATATGATAGTTATACGTAATGATATGTGTCAAAAATTTAGAGTTTTAGGTTTTATTTTTCCATTTTAGGGTTTGATTTTACATTTTATGTTTAGTTTCCCTTTTTAGGGTTTAATATTTCATTTTAAGGTTTAGTTTTTTATTTTTTTTATTTAATTTTCCATTTTAGGTCCCGGCAAAAATCTATCATTCTCCCAGTTATATGTGATGATATGTGTTAGTTATATGTGATGATATGTGTCAGTTATATGTGATGATATGTGTTAGTTATATGTGATGATATGTGTCAGTTATATGTGATGATATATGATAGAAATTTAGAATTTAGAGTTTAATATTCAACTTCATGTTTAGTTTTTTATTTTAGGGATTAATATTCCATTTTTAGGGTTTAATTTTTTATTTTAGTTTTTTTTTTTTTAATTTTAGGATTCTAAATTTTAGATTTAGAACTTCATTTACTTGTGATGATATGTATCAGTTATATGTGATGATATGCGCCAATTATATGTGATGATATATGCAGTTATATGCGATGATAAATTAAATTATAGGGTGCCTCTTACAAGGTGCACCTGGGTCTATAGTATACTCTCTCGTATCCACGAGGTACAATGTCACAATTTGACTTGACAATGTGTGATTGACTAAAAAGGTAATTCTCAACAAAAACGTTACAGAGCTAATCCCATATAATTAGTCAGCTTGAAAAAAATATTTCTGTCAAATACTCTAACTAATTATATAAATATCAAATAATTCAACGATAAATATATAATTACAAGCTTACCCCTATTAAAAAATAATATAATAATAATAGCAATAATCAAAACACCACTACTCAATTATTCCACTACCCGCCGGCCACCCCCGCTAGCCTACCTGTCGCCCCCGGCCACTGTCCAGCCGCTACCGATAACTCTTTACCGACGAGTTTTAACACCTGCCGGTGAATTTCTGTCGATAATTACCAACAAATTTACTTTTCTTTGTTTCCCAGCTGGCCGTCGGTATATTTTTTTTTAACAATAATGCTACATGGAGCGAATTGCTCCGGAGCAACAGGACAAAAAGGAAACTTCAAATGCATAATTAATAATTTTTTGGTATTTATATTATTGAATTGATTTCGTATTTACCTTTTTACCCTTTTTAGTTATAATGGAAAGAAATCATAAACTCTTTATGAGATAAGTACATATATTATTGGTAAGATCATCTAAAGATTATCAATCAATAATTCCTTCCAATTTTATTCTCTTTTCCCCCTTTTTTAGTGATTTAATAGTATTATTAATTAGGAAAATCACTTAATTTCCTATTATACTCAATATTTAGAATTAATTATTAAATTTTAACCAATTAATAATCAATTATTCTCCACAATTCATATTTACCATTGTAGAACTTTATTTAATTATTTTTATTGCCATGACATTGACAATCCATAATGTACTATTGATCATGATATAATAATTCGTAATTCAAATTTTAATAGGGGATAAAATGGACCAAAATTAATAATATCGTTGCATCAACGAATTCAAAAAATTATTTGGGAATAAATCGAATTCAATACGTTAAATATTATAGACTTCAAAATGAATAACTATCTTTCACTCACATAATAATAATAATAATAATAATAATAATAATAATAATAATAATAATAATAATAATAATAATAATAATAATAAACACCACTATTAATAAATATGATAACAATGATGATAATACATTTATAAATTCAAAATAATTCGAATCAAAATATAAATTCAAATTCGAATTAAGAACGATAAAAGTGAATCGATTACTGAATCAAATAAAAAGGTTTGATTCATTTACAACCCTACATGTAGTTTATTTGTAATCTTATTTCGATTGCTAATAGTTTTTGATTTTATGTATATTGCAAGAATAAATATTGTCAATATAACAATTTTAATAGTTTTTTATCACTTAATAATTATTAAAATATTAAATTAAAATCGAACTGAATATTTGCATGTTTGATTCGTATTCATAAGATTCGTTGAGCATTCGTATTCGTTTAATATACGAATGTGAATATTGATTCGAATTCGATTTGAAAAGACGCACTCGAATTATAGCTTGAGTATTAAAAAAAATATTAAAAATACCTAAAATCAATTATACACATTACACACACACACACACACACACACACACACACACACACACACACACACACATATATATATATATATATATATACTAGTTTAACACCCGTGTATTATACGAAATTTATTAAAAAAATAAATATAAAAAGTATTTTGATAATTAGAAAGTTTTAAATCTAAAATAATAAAAAAAATATATTTAGATCAAAATCATTAATAATTATTAGTTATGTACTTTGAAAAACTCAAAAGATGACACACTATCAATCCGTGTCGCATTATACCGATGTATAATCAATATTAAATGATTATTAATTATATAATATAATATTTTTATGTTTATATTGAATTCATGAATAATATTCAATTAAATATTTATATTATTGCAAATAACTCTTAACTCATCTATATAGGAAAATTATTAATATATTATAATAAATTTATTGTATTAAATAATAATTTTTAAATATGAAACTTCTAATATATTATAATACTTGTTTCTATATTAGAATTCATAAACTATTATAATTAGTATTAATTTTGGTAAAACTTTGAGCCACCAAAATTCGCCAAGTAAGCGTCTGAACCATCATAAAATTACACATCATCCCAAAACTTGCTAAGCAGACACATATGATCGAAATCTTTTCGTTTAATAAATAGGTGGTATATATATAAGATAAAAGTTATAATTTAAATAATTATATATTAGTATATATATATATAATAGAAAATATAAATAACAATAATTATAATTAGAGAATATTATAATTTTATAATTATATATATATATATATATATATATATATATATATTATATATATATATATATATATATATATATATATATATATATATTATTCGAATCGAATACATGAGTATTCATATTTGTATTTGTTAATAATTCAAATTAAAATATAAATTCAAATTTGAATTAGGATCGATAAAAACGAATCGATTACTTAATCAAATCAGAAATGTTATTATAATTAATAAAAAGTGTTACTTTTTCAAATAATATGTATATTGTGATTATCTTATTTTCTTAGACACCTTGAAAATCATTACCTGATAGTTTTTTATTAAACTGTCATGATAGATGCATTATTTATATTTTAGAAATATTATTTTTATGAATATTATTTTTTACAAGAAAGATATTATTTTAAGGAAATTTATTTTTAATTATAAATATTATGTTAGACTTATTTTCATTGTTAAGTATCTTATTAAATACAAAATATACTATCGAATTAATATTAACAATAATTATAAATTAACAAAAAAGAACAAACAAATTATGAATATATTACATTTAATTTGATTATTGAAACTTCATGAAATACATATTATACTATCAAATTAATACTTACAATACTTATAAAAAAAGATAAACACGAATTATTTTTTAAAATTATAATTTATTTTAATAATTTGTAAATTATAAAACCTATTTCTAAGTTTTTATTCAATTCGAATTCGATTCGAAAGACGTATTCGAATTATAGATTGAGTATTTTTAAATTTCTTTTTATTAAAAATACCTAAAATAAAATATACCCATTATATATATAATAGGTTTATATAAGATATCAATTATAATTTAAATAATCATATTATAATAAATATAAATATAATAGAAACCTATTTGATATTTAATAAAAATATAATTTATTGATGACGAATAAAATAAGAATATAATTTATTGATGACAAAAATATAATTTATTAATAAAAAATATTTAATAAATTAGAATCATAAAATATAATTTATTGATGAAAAAAAAAGTAAAAAATAGATTTAATTGAATTATAAAAAAAATAAAATATAATTTATTAATGTCAAAAACATTTTACGAATAAAAAATATTTAATAAATTAGAATTAAAGGAATAATATACGAGTTAGAATTTTGTAACAATAATATTATCTTACAAGTTCCACATTTAAGGAAGATTGGATTTCTATGATTTAAGGGCATGATTTAATATAAAGATTTGAGTTAATATTGTAACTTACCGTATTTATAAATATATTTTAGTCAAAGCTTTGAAAGGTAATTAAGTAATTTAACATAATTATAAATATTTTTGTCTGTTGCTCCAAGGAGCAATTCGCTCCATATAGCATCACTCTTTTTTTAATATAAAGGAAAAACTAAATTCGAGTAGGCCCACCCGACCCAAAGCCCAACACACAATGGTTTAAATCTCCCCAAATGGCATGAATGGGATTCGAACGCGCGACCTCTCGCAAAAAGAGAAGAGGTATTACCACCTCACCAAGTCAATTGCATTTAAACTTTTTTATATGTTTGATATATAAGTTAAGTTATAAATTATATGTTATAATTAATTATATTATAAATATATAATATTATTTTAAAATGTATTACATATAAATAATATTTATTTAAAATCGTGTTATATATAAAGGTAAAACAATAATATATTTAGACAATAGTAAATTAAAAGTTAGAATAAACTTATATTAATCGGTATTTTTATTTAAAAAACATTTATTATATATTATATTTATAAATAATAATATAATAAACATATAATATTATTAAATATAAATAGAAGAAACTTACAGAATTTTGTATTTTTAATTAAAAAAATATTTATTATATATTATCTTTTTATATTTCTTATATATTCCTTAAAATAATTATATACAAACTATATTTATAGATGATTAGATATAATTATATATTATTATTAAAAAGTGTGTTGTAAATTTTTATTATTAATATATATTACTATTTATTGAAATTTATTATATATTATATTATTATATTCATTAGAAATATCCCTTAAAATATTTATATATACATTATATTTATAAAACATTGTAAATGATTATATATTATTATTAAAAAATATATTGAATATATATTATATTTATTAATAACTATATTATATGTGTATATATATACACCAGTATTTAAAAGTTTATTACAATTATATAATATGTATTGAGAATTATATTTTATATATTGAATGAAAATAATAATATTACACGGCATTTAGAAAAAATTAAATATAAAAAATATTTGTAAAAATTATAAACTTTTAAATTTAAAATAAACAATTGAGAGAATGCGTTCTCAACCTGTGCTCTATTCAATTTAATGATTATTGTATTTATTAATTAATATTATATTTTAATATTTAGATTAAACTCGTTAATAAATATATTTAAATACTTATAAAAATTCAAAAGATATCACATTTTCAACCCATCTCTAATTTATATTAATTAATTATTATTATTATTATCTCATTTTATATTTTTATGTTTAAATTAATTTTATTAATACATACTTTGAAAAATTCAAAAGGTGTCATACTCTCAAGCCTTCTCGTATTGTGCCATAATATTATATAATTTTCTTTTATATTTAGATTGAATTCGTTACTAATATTTAGTTACATAGTCCAATTATTGTAAATTTATCATAATTTACCTATACTGAATATTTAAAATCTCAAAACTAAATTATTTTAACTTTTATTTTAGATACAATTTATTTAATTATTTTCATAAATAATTTTTTAATTAAAATTATTTCATATATAATTTATCTTTTAAAAATAATTAATTTAGATTTTCTTCTACTAATTATCAATGACTTATTTATTTTTTTATATTAGGAGTGCATAAAATAAATTATTGAATTAGACAAACTATAATAAAATAAAACCATTAAGTTAGGCTAAATATAATAAAAAAAAAAATATTAAATTAGTCAAGATACAATAGAAGAAAAATATTAAATTAGGTATATATTAGGCTGGAATGACACGTAAGCAACCGAAGCGCCAAATGTTTTTATTATCTATGCGAAGCATACGAAACAGACACATAGATTAGGAGGATTCTCCATTAATATATACTTGTTTAACATCCGTGTATTACACGAGACTTATCAAAAGATAAATATAAAAGATATTTGTGATAATTACTGAATTTTAAATCTAAATAGAAAATTAAAATAATGTATTCTCAACCCGTGCCTTGTACATGTCTAATTTATTTATTAATTATTATAAATATTAAATAATTTTGTATTTGATGTTTAAATTAAATTCATTAATAATCTTAGTTAATACTTACAAAATTCAAAATGCGTCACATTCTAAACCCGTGTCTAGTATCTATTTAATTAATTAATTATTATTAAATCATTTTTTATATTAATGTTTAGAATAAATTCATTAATAATTATTAGTTACATAATTTGAGATATCCAAATGATGTCATACTCTCAACATCGCATTGTACTGGAGTCTAACCAATGTTTATTAATTATTAGTATATAATTTAATATTTTATGTTTAGATTGAATACATTCCTAATATTTAGTTACATACTTAGATTATTGTAAATAACTCATATTTTACCCATATAGAATATTTTGAACTCCAAAAATAAAAATATTTTATATTCTATTATCAATAAAACCTATTTAATTATTTTCATAATAAAGTTTTTTTTGTAATTAAGATTATTTCATATATAGTTTGCCTTTTAATTAAAATAACTAATTTAGATCTTATATATTAATTATATGTGACTTGTTTTTATTCTCATAGTATGAGAATCAAAGAAAAATATTGAATAAGGAATAATATAATTAAAGAATTAAACTA
This sequence comes from Phtheirospermum japonicum, assembly GCA_014905375.1. NCBI lineage: Eukaryota > Viridiplantae > Streptophyta > Magnoliopsida > Lamiales > Orobanchaceae > Phtheirospermum > Phtheirospermum japonicum. Next base: position 171,845 of record BMAC01000830.1, on the reverse strand, counting down.
GATAAAATATAATTAAAAAAATGTATTAAGTTAAATATTAGGCTCGGATGACACATAAGAAAACGAAGCACCGGAATTCTTTATTTGACAAACGAAGCAGACACATAGGTTAGGAAGATTTTGCATTAAAATATAAGGGTTATTTAGTCAATACTAATTAAAGATTTGTATTGTTAATGACTTTTTTTTCCACATATTATATTTATCAGATATATGAGTTAAAGTTATATATAAATCAATTTATAAACAATTATATTATATTATATATAATTAGACTACAAATTATCGAAATAAAAAATAGAACAAATAAACTTGTAGGTAGATACTGAAGAGTTTTAAAAGTGTCGGTACCAATGGGCTTTAAAATGCTTCAGCATTTTAACTACGGCCAAAAAATCCTTCGCCAAATCCACGACCGTTATATTATATATAATTAGACTACAAATTATCGAAATAAAAAATAGAACAAATAAACCTGAAGGTAGATACTGAAGAGTTTTAAAAGTGTCGATACCAATGGGCTTTAAAATGCTTCAGTATTTTAATTACGGCCAATAAATCCTTCGCCAAATTCACGACCATTTGTAATCCGTCGATAATTACCGACAAAAAAATATCCGTCGGTATTTTTCTTTTTCATGTAGTGATATCTCTATCTATCTATTTATCTATATATATATATATATATATATATATATATATATATATATATATATATATATAGATTTACCGAGTGAATGATACCCTTGGTAATTACCAACCAATTACCGAAAGATTTGTAATCGCACGGTAATATAGGGTTTGGTTCTATAGAGAACCCATTACTTAGAGACTAATTTACACCATTACTTCATCTCATCTAGGGTTATTATTTGTTGAGATTGTATTTTTGGGAAAGAAAAATAATTGCAACTGTTGGAGAAAGCATTAAGAAGGGCATACTAGGCCCAATGCATATTGTAGAAATCCAGCCTTCCCATTACCCTTGTGATATTTGGAACACGAAAGGCCCAAATCCTTCACCACAATAAATCTGTCACCATTTCTGCGAAAAGAGAGAGGTCCGATAGAAATAAAAATTCATTTTCATGATTATATTCCTACACGTGCACATCATTTCTACAAAAGACAAATCTTGTTTTGAGGGATGATTTCTTTTTCAATTGTTTATAATGTACTATTTCTTAGTGTCAAATTAATGAGTTTTCTTTAATTTTCTCGAGTCTCACAGTCACTAAATGTGTTGAGTTTTCTCTTTATTTTATTATTCCTAATAGTATTTCTAATTTCTTTCCCCTTTCCCTAATAGAATTAATTCATTAAATGTGTTTAGTGCTTTGCAAGTATGTGTACAATGTTTTTGTTTTTTGTGGATGTGTTTAATGAATTCTTAAAAATATGTGTATGGTGATTTCGATGTGTATATTGCTTTCAATGTATGTGTACACTGCTTCCAAAGTATGTGTATAGTGCTTTCAAATTAAATGTATAGTGCTCGTAGGGTATGTGTACAGTCCTTTCAAGGTATGTCACTACTTTCTAGAACAGACATTCTAAAACGGTTGTTTTGGCTACCTTCTAAAATGTATGTTCGGTGTCATTCTTGTAATTAAAGTCGTAATTCTAGACTGAGTTTACAATGTACGTTCTGAAAAAATTGGAGACTAACCATATTAGAAGGTATATTTTATACCCGTTCTAGTATGTTAAGCTTCTAGAAGGTATATTTTACACCCATTCTAGAAGAATTACTTTTCAAAACATATATTTTAAATACCTTCTGATATTTGGATTATTTAGAAGGTGTATTGTAAAATACCTGCTGGTAATATAAACTTTCCAGAATGTATTAATTTATATACCTTCTAGATATTTATAATTAAATTAATTATCAAATTATGAATAAGTTTACAAAATTAAAGGTTCGGTCCACAAATCTCCTATCTCCGTCACCACCTCCAATTTATCGCAAACACACTCTTCTCTCATCGCAAACACACTCTTGTAGTAAGACCTGTGTTTCAGTTGCTTTTGCATTGACCTATGTTTCAGTAGATATTACGAGTTTATGTGCAGGATATTAAGGTATTTTGGTGCGGTAGCTGTTGGTGGTCAATGCTATTG
>BMAC01000830.1:149671-164798 GCA_014905375.1 Phtheirospermum japonicum | reverse complement strand
TCAAAAAAAAAAAAAAATCTCCCGTCACCACCTCCAAAAGCCACCTGCCACCATCGCCAAAAGCCGCCTACCACCATCACCTCCAACATCTAACAGTTACATATCCAATTATTCTTCTCTTCTTGTGAGTTTTCTTCCACTCAGTTATAACAGTCCACAATTTTTCCCAATCCTATCAACTTCTACATTATCTATCTTCATATTCAGCTGAGTCGAGATCCGCCAAAGACTATCACTTTTTGATGAATTAAATCCATTATACGGTAAATTCCCCAATTATATTGTGTTTTTGTCAGTATTTGTATATGCAATTCTATTTTCACTATAAGAAAAATAGCAATAGACATCACCAATAAGACATCATTTTTTTTTGCTATTCTGGTGTCTTTTGACTTTTAACATCACTTTCTTAAAAAACTGGTGTTATATTAGTATAGTCTTTTGATAATAAACAGCTATTTTCCAAAACTAATGTCTAAAAACTAAAATATGAGAAATAGACATCAGTTTTTACATCAATTTTAAAAAACGATGTGTATTTATACATTATATAATGATTAAACATTAGAGTTTTATACATTAGTTTTAAAAACCATGTCTATTTATATAGATTATCAGATCAAACTTCGGTTCTTTAGAAATCAATTCCAAGCTGATGTCCATTAATAATAATTAGGAAAATTAGTTTGTTTTATTATACATCAGTTCCAAAATTATTGTTAAATCAGAAATAGCGAAAAATATCTCTCCCTGACCAATCTCTTTTTTAAACGATAATACCATCTCTCTCTCTTTTCTCTCATTCTAAGCCCTACACTGCCTCAAACAAAATCCTCAGACAGAAATTGAGACCCTGCACAGGAGCCCAAGCATCCTATGGAACTACAGCCCTAACTACTTGAGTCCTGCTGAGATTTTTCATCGTCGTGAAGCCAAAGCTCAAACCCTGCTATCAGTCTCATTGCTTCAAAGTACGCTTGTTCCTTCACTGTTAGTGCCAGAAATTATTTGTCCAGAAGTTTGTAACTGCCTACAATATCTCTAATTCCAGGTACCGCAAAATTCTCTCCCTCTCATTAATTTAAGGATTGTGGGTATATAGTTACAACAGAGGACTTGACTAGTTTTTGGCATTCATTCTTTTGACATGCAATTGGATATGACATGTCTAGTTGTATCTAGAAATGGCATTACATTATTTGAAGATTGTGGGTATATAGTTACGTTAGAGGACTTGAATAGTCTTTGCGATTCATATCATTTGTTGAATATTTTCATTCACGCTTTTGCTTAAATAATAAATTTGAATTTTTGAATTTTTCACAGTATTGAATCACACCTTGTTGATTTCACTAATTATTTTGTGTTTTTAATTTTACTATATATGGTCATTCATATATATATATATATATATATATATATTACCAATTAAAAACTGTTGTTAATACTAAAAGACATCGGTTTTTGACATTGGTCTAAGAGATGTTGTCTTTCTTATAATACACATCAGTGTAGATCTGATATAAAATCTCCGTTCACATGTCATGTGTTTTTACTACACTATTATTTTCTAATAGACAACGTTTTAAAACTGTCGTTTTTCTTGTATATATTTAACTACAGTTTTCAACCGCTGTCGTAAGATCATCACTTGTTACACCAATGGCTTTAACATCAGTTTGATATTCAAATACACAACATTCTCAAACCGATATGGAATGTAGTATTGACATCGGTTTTAAACCGTTGTTAATAACCCCCCCTTTTAACACCAGTGGATCTAACATCGGTATTATCTGTGTTAGACACCAGTTTACAAATGATGTTGAAATGGTTTTTTGTAGTAGTGTTTATTTTTAATACTAAATAAATACTGACTGTCAGACTTTGATCTGATGAAGGTTCTGCGCTGAAGGCAGTCGGAATAATAGTAGATGAAAGTGTAGATGATTCTTAAGTTTTATTTACCAGGTGGTGCTGAAGGTTTATTTGCACAAAAAACTTTAGAGGTTACTGATGAAATTCTTGCAACCTACAAAATTCAAGGTAGGCTTGTTTACATATTTATTCTGACGTTAAAGTTAAAATTTCGGAATTACTTATGCTGATTGGGCTATATGTTGTAAAGGTGGTGGTTATGATTTGTTGGGACGGACACAAGATCAACTTAGAACAACCGAACAAGTCAATGCAGCACTAAGAGCATGCACAACTTTGAAGCTTGATGCTCTTGTGATTATTGGAGGTATCCTATTTGTTGTCTTTAAGGTTCCTAATAGAGGATGAAAACTTTTTCAATTTCCTGACATTCACATGTTTTGCTTATGTAGGTGTGACAGCAAACACAGACGCTGCCCAACTTGCAGAAACTTTTGCTGAAAGAAAGTGCTCGACAAAAGTATGTTACATCAAACAATATATGATTAAAATTATTTACCTTTTTTGGTTAATATTTACCATTATCCATCAAGCACTACTACAAAAAAGGGCTTTTACATCGGTTATTTAGGCCATCTACAACGGTTATTCAACCGATGTAAAAGCCTCCGTTGTAGAATATTAACAACACTACATCGGTTGTAGAACCGATGTAAGACTGGTCTGTACTACATCAGTTTCCAGAATAACCGATGTAAGCACATGAAATGCCCGATGTAATACTGATCTATACTACATTGATTTTATTAAAAACCGATGTATAACATGAAATACCCGATGTGAGCCCGGACTATACTACATCGGTTTCCCGAACGACCGATGTAAAATATGAAATACCCGATGTAAAATTGGATTGTACTACATCGGTTTCTATAAAACCGATGTAAAAACAATAAAACGCGATGTAAATAACGCTGATTTCACATCAGTTATTTAAATAGTCGATGTAATATGTGAAGTAACTTACATCGGTCAAATTAAAACCGATGTATAAAAAGTCAAATACTTCCATCGGTTATGAATATAAACGATGTAAAGGGGAAATTACTTTAACATCAGTTATTATAACTGATGTTAAATTACTTCTTCCCCCCTCCCCCCCCCAATTTTACCGTTTTAAGTGATTCACACCTTGAAATTTGTAATCGATTTATTTCACATAATCCATCCAAACAATGAGCATACAACACAACCGAACAATTCACCCGAAAACAAAAGCAAGAACGTAATCCAATAATAATCCAACCAAACTAGTTTCATACTTAACCTGAACTATACAAGGTAAAATTCATCAGAACAAGCTATATAATTCGAAAAATAAAATAAGTATGGCCTACACAAAGTACTAGTTTTAAACACATCCAAGTCACATCTCGAATCTAAACGACAAAAACCAACCTAATTAATAAACTTCTAAAATTCAATGCTAAAATAACACACGATTCTAATCCAATAATCCATTCTTCATTTCAAAAAAAATCTTGCCCATTGTTTCCGAATTTCTTCAATGTCATTTGGATGAAGTCGTTCGGTATCATTAAATACCTGTAACATATATTGTAACACAATAACAAATAAAGATTATAAATAAAATAGTTAAAGTTAGAAATTATATTACCTCCTCCCAGTTGTCCGTTATTCCTACTCGAATTATTGTCCACATCCAATGCATAACGTAATATCCACATTCCCAACCTCTGAATTGCTTATTACACTAATATACAACAAAAATAAATTTTGATTAAATAGGTTAATAACCAACTGTGCAAATGTACTTCAAATATAAACCGAGGGAATAATAATACTAATACTAATAATAATAATAACAATAATAAAGGATTGCAATTACTAATTTTTGGAAAAATCCAATGAACGGCTTGCTTGGATCGACTCGTGTGTTTACTATCCAACAAGTTAAAAGTAGTCATAACACTTGGTGAAAAAATAGGATAAGTAAGTAAAATAAAACATTACAATAAAACCGAATGCGCATAACGACAAGAATGAACTATTATAGCTTACCCCTGTATTATGATTTTGATTTCGGGGCTGGGCTCATGATTCAATGAACAAAACCACTCGACAATTCCTTTCTTGGGCACAATCACCAAAAGTTGCCAATGATGTCTTCATTTGATGAACAATTAGAAAAACTTAATAGAAATTCAAATATTATTTAATAAAAAATCACGGGAAGTTTGATTAACTCATGGTGATAAGCTCCCAGGAAAATCTGTCCTTTAGCGTCCCGCATATGTCGTAGAATGTAGGATGTGGCTTCTTCTTTCTTATTCCCCATATTTTGAAAGGACTCAAGCTCAAGAAATCCATACAAACCATCATTCCCTCTGTTTCGACTAAAATCGTTCAAAAACCTAAAATGTTCAAGTGAAATGTTAATTATCTGTATATAAGTAACTAATAATTTTGCATTAGCTAAATCAGTGGATACTAGATACATAAAATAATTAATCTACTTACAAGATCCAAAATTGTATTACTGATATGCTTAGCCACACATTGCCTTGGAAAATTTCCAAAGTTTCGTTGTGGTGTATGTATAGCGGGACAACACTCTCGGTGCCAAAGATTTGTCGATCCCACGACACCTGCAATGGCTTATCCAAAAGGTACGGGGCAACATCAAGCAACCAGTTTATTGGATCGTCTACGGACTTCATCGTATTTAGATAAACTCGTTTATTGGATCGCTCGGTATCCTTGCAATAAACCTAATTCACATCGAGGGAATTTTATATATTTTGTTAATATAATTAGGGTTAAATAATAGAAACAACATGATTTAATGTGCAATTTGTAGAATAACACAAATATACACGTAGTTTTAAGTGTATTTGTTTGAACTCATCTTCCGTTAATTGCTTCCTTAAACCGGAATTAGAGAGTAGATATCTTGTAACTCAGACAATAATGGATGTATATTCATTTAATTCTCTAAAGACCTTTTCTTTCAAATGATCAACCTTGTACACTTGCATCAGACAATAATAGAAGCATATAATGTAATTTAACATTTTGAAGAACTTACCTTTTATTTCAAGTGAGTAGTCAGTTGTTCGCACATTCTCATCTGAATGAACCCCGATAGACAACAAAAAAGTAAATAGAATTAGTATCATATTATGAGATCTAAATCATGTCATTCACGTGAGATTTGCCGGCTTATGGTTCTCTAGTTAAGCCAGGGTCGATTATATTTCTTCATTAGATGTAAAATGCCCAAGAATTGATTATTGTAGGATCTAGACTATCATTTCAATTAAATCCACACATTTGGTGATTTTATGCAGATCAGAAAAGGGGTATAAGAATAAATAAAACAAGAAATTACTACAACATTAAAAATAGGATATTGAATTTCTAAAAAAATATAATAAAGGAAAATAAAGCCCTAGAATAACTGTACAATTCACCTGAAACAACTTTGGAGGATTATAGGATGGCAACAAACTACTGCTATACTCTATAAACACACACAAAAATATAATAATAATAATAATAATAATAATAATAATAATAATAATAATAATAATAATAATAATAATAATAATAATAATAATAATAATAATAATAATAATAATATCTGCTCACAGCAATGACATAATTAACAAAGAACTTCTTGAGAAAATTTGACCTAGTAGCAGTGACATAAGAGTACAAGAGGTAAGATTCAGTTTTCATATGAGAACATTTTTTTTCAAAAAACCATTTATTAATTAGCTCAAAATAAGTCTTCACCCTCTGCTCACCGGTAATCACAAAATAACAAATGACCCCGTTATCTAATTATAGGGATAATCATAAAAGCTATTCTAAGGTCATTCTAATGATATAAAAACCCCCGTTATCTTTTAAAATTACAAATGACCCCATGACAGTTATTTTTGTCCCAAATAAGTGAACTCTCAAGACGGGGCTACCTGTATGGTATACCGTATACACAAACTGTATTGACTTATTTGTAATATCGAAAGATACGTAAATATTTGGTCATTAAACATAAGCTCAGGGGTAGTTTGGTAATTATACCTACTAAATAAAAATTCAAATTTGGTTGCAGGAGGGTCTAGCTGTAGTTGCTTGTTTATTTCAATATATATTGAAAGAAAAGTTGAAAAAAGTACCTTGACTGGAATAACCTTTACAAGATGTCTCGGCCATGCGATAAAACCACCTACTGCCTCCCCTACTAAGCTGACCTCTGACGTAGGCACAGGTACGGGAGCATTAGCGTCTCGAACTTCCTCAACAACCACCCTTACCAGATCACCAGTCAAAAGAACCCCGTGTATGGCTGAACCCCCCCTCATGAGCTCTTCCAATGGCGACTAGGCGTGGATGGTTCTCATCGATATATAATCCACGCAAATCAGTGTTATCAGCACGAGTCAAAGTCTTCGGAGGTTCTTTAGCATTAGCAGCAACATAACTTTCTTTTGGAATAGAAGATTCATCATTTTGTGTGAATATTATTTCTGGAGTATTTCCAGATTGAGAATCCGAGTTTGTCTGTCCCATCTTCTTCATCAAGTTATTTGTTACTTGTTCAGTAAACTTCTGTGTTAGACTCTCTAACAGATCTGTACTTATTAATGATGATGTGGACTTGTGTGAAGATAGTCCAAAGTATTCCTGAATCCCCACACCACCTCCAGCAGCACGAACACGTCCCGGATGCTCCGGTCGTCCAATGGCAGTAGTAAGTATATCCTCGCGTCCCTTCGGAATAAAGACACCTTGTTTGCACTTTTCCTCTAACTCCTCCTACATAAATAAAACATAACATATCAAAATTGCCATTTACAATCTCAACACAATAGGTACAATATAGTTGAATTTCTAATTTCATGATTAAAACTTACAATCTTCCGAGCGATATCACGTGCTACATCAGATGTCATGTCGCCCGACTTTTTTACCCTGCCCAATATAAACTTATCATGACGAGAAAGAGGAGATGGAGGATCAATAACTATATCAGACCCAGTTTCTGATGTCTCCTCCCGGCGTTTAATAAGTTTTTCCTTGAAGATCTTCTCATCCAGCCAATCATAACCCCCACGAGACATAGTATGTGCGGCCGTGTTCTTTTTCTGGATCTCTTGTTCCCTTTTCCTTTTTTCCTGTGATAATGGACAAAAGTTTAAAAGCTCAGACTAATTCCTAGCCATTCCATCTCCGGAGCAGCCTTTGCAATTATAATGACTGAGGCGAAAATTATAATCACAGGAAATGATTACAAAAACTAATCCTCAGCCTGACCGGAAACACAATCACAAGAAACATTGCACATGAACCCAGGAATTTAATGAAAATTTAAAAATAATCAAAGGGCAGAGCTTCGTGCATTACAAAAAAAAAATAAAAAATTCATATGGTTAATATTTATAATTATTACCTGAAGAGTAACAATTCGGATGCTCATGGTAAGAAAAATGACCTTTTGGAATTATTTGTTGTGACATAAAGTTAACTTCCAAAAATTCATGATATTAAAAAGAAATTAAGTTTATGTTCTTGTAACACAAAACCTAAAAATGTACAAATACAATAAGAATTAAATATATATTTTAGAAATTTTGAGTTTGTTTCAAATTTGTCCCCACTAATTACAAAATTGGTCCTGTAAGTTCTGAATTTTTGCAATTTTGGTCCCAAAGATTGTTTCAATACTTGACTTATTTCTAAGGCTATGATAGTGATTTAAGGATAAAATGAAGTTAGCAGGCTATGATAGCGATCCGGACATAAAAAATGAAGTCGAGGCTTCGAAAGCTGAAGTGTTCTGTGGGCACAGTGAGAGATTGGTTGTTGCGTTCGGGCTTATAAACACTGCACCCGGATGCCGATTTGGGTGACGAAGAATCTTTACATGTGCACGAGCTGTCATAATACGATAAAATTTATTTCTAAGGTTGTAAGGAGAGATATTTCAGTTAGGATACCGAATGTTTTCACCATTTTAAGGATGGGAGGTGCTTGTGTGGGGATGAGTGTTATTTGGGGCTATCTTGAGAAAGATTGGACTTTGAGTGATTTCTGGGGATAATTAAAAATTACCCTTATGGTTTATCTTAATTACAAAAAAACCCTATTATTTGTCAAAATTACATATACCCTCTTTACGCATGGAGGTGGTAATTTGTAATTTTAAAAAGATAACTGGATCATTTTATTTTTTCTAATTAAGCTAAAATTCAGGGATAGTTTTTGTAATTAGACCTAAAGTCCATGTTGTGAATTTTTGAACACCTGGTCCACGAAACTGGGGTTCTTGGAGATCTTATTATCATCAAAGTGGGATTTGGAAGTATGTTTTGTTTGTAAATCTAGGAAGATAGAGATGCAGATAAAAATATGAGATGTTGAACAAAGTTGTCGTCATGGTGATATGCTTTCCTTGTTTCATTCGTTCAATTGGTCATTGTTGTAAAATACTTTGTAGTTCAGAATCATATGGAAAAGATATACATACATGTTTCACTACTTTGTACAGTTTTCCCAACCTATTCTTTAAATATGTAAAGACTCTTGTCCTGTTTGTACTCTGTTTTCTGGACTAAATTGCAATTTTAGCCCTGTACATTGTGAGGTTGACTGTTTTAGTCCTATAGTAAATTCACGATTGTAATATTCATAGGAATTTTTTAATTCTCTTTTTTGCATTTTAAGGAATTTTAGGAACAAGTCAAGTATTGAAACAATCTTTGGGACCAAAATTGCAAAAACTCAGAACTTACAGGACCAATTTTGTAATTAGTGGAGACAAAATTGAAACAAACTCAAATTTTCTAAAATATATATTTAACTCCAACACTTATTTACAAAATAATAAAACCTTAATTTTGAAATCACTAAATAGGGGTATTTTGAAATTTTTACTTTGAAATCTTAGAAACTATTTTCTGGGGACAATATAAGAAGAACAAAATGACTCTTATGTTGGGACCGAAGGAGTAGTAATATTTATGATTTAAAAAAATATAATCCAAACTTACCGACCAAGATGGGTCAATCGACTCTTTCTGAATTCGTTCCAATCATCCTCACTGATATTATACCTCTCACAAGATGACTTGTGCTTGTATTTCCCCAAAACCCAGACGGTCGTCAAATATGACTTAAATTGACTCCATTTTGTGCACACCGATATAAGAGTCTTCTTTTGTGTCTTATCGTCGTTGCTAATATTGAACGTACTCTACATCAATAATTGAAGTGTGCCAATTTAGTGAATAGGCTTTCTTTAGTGAGATACGACTTATGACTATATTACACGTGATAAATTAAATAAATTATTGAGCGGACTGTAAAATGCATGAAACACCAGAAATTTAAACATTAGAGTTTGGCGAAAATACCAAAACATCCTGCTAAATAAGCTGCTTAACGGAATCCGGCACATCAACCCACTCATCATGTAAAATAGAGACGTGTTCCTTAGCCAATTTCCCAAGATAAGTGCTTAACTTAGTTTTCTGAGACCTTAGAACTTTTTCGGTGCGAGGGTCGATATCGAGTGGCAACTTACTCCCATCTACACGTTGTCTGACCATGTCTTTACATCGTGTGGGTTTTCTAGTCTTCTGAGGAGTAAACTGTGACGGGGAAATGGAACAAGACCTCGGAGGAGTAGACATGTTCTTGAACATTTAAAATAAAATGTTAATTACACCATCAAAATTAGACATCATCAATAGACTTAATAATTGATTTACACATGAAAATAAGGTATAATTTACTAGGTGCATTGCAAAATGAAATTAATTTCTGGCAATATTTTGCCATAAATTTTTTTTTTTTGGATTAGGTCAATATTTTCTGTCAATATTTACAAAAACTACCGCTTAACTTTTGCTAATTACAAAAAAAAACTCCCCATCACTTAGAGTTAAAAAATACCATCTTAAAACCTACAACTCAGAATGTGGGTATATGTTAAGTGAATACGAACTTCAAAGGGGTTCTTTGTGATACATGACCGCTCGTCGTTGAAGCGTCAAAAATAATATTTATAAAGTTCCTCGACTTTCCTCTACTAACTAGTAGCAGTGGCAAGTAAGGGTCGATCCCACGGGGAGTGTGGATTAATTTGTGATTATTCGTATTTAAATAAAATAACAAAACGGGGGTAGAGATAATAAACTAACTAACGAAAATTAAATAACTAAATAAACAAGAAAACAATTAAAAACAAATAAATGAAACAATTAAGAAAATAAATAAGAAATAATAATAAAATAACTTTCCAGTCCTAGTTCAGTTTCCACACTCGTTCAATTCATTTAACCAATTGCAATATAAAATCCACTCATCATATGAAACTAAAAACCCTAAGTAACAATAAGCTCTGCTACTCGAATTTTCCCTTACCGTGTATTTAATTAAAATAAGCTCTTTAATTAACTCTAATTATTGAATAACCTAGAATAAGCTCTCTAGATTCAACCCAATAACAGCATTAAGAAACCAGGCAAATAGGTTAATCTAAGCAATAAACACATAAGCTCGGTTTATTCAACCTATGTTGTGTTACCCCTAATGATACGCGACCATTAGTTGCTTCAGAGAAATCGAAACTACGACAATTACACGGGAAGCAGTTCTCTTTCTAGCAATTGATAACCAAATCCCTAATCTAGGTGGCCAATCCAAATCAAGAATTAAGCAATCATGTCATGAATTTAGCAATCATGATATGTAAATAGAATAACACAAGCAATTTCATATGAAGAACGAAATAAATACGCATAAATTAATTAAAACATAATCTCACGAGGGTTTCAACATCCCTAGGACTAGATAAAACAATCTACTCACTCATGGAGTTCATAGAATAACAGGAAAATAAGAAATAAAACATAATTCTAAGATAAGAAAGGGAAAAGAGAGCTTAGATCTTGAATCTTGAGTCTTCAATCTTCAAGCTCTTGATGGTTGGGTGTTTTGGACTCCTTTTTGGTGCCTTGGAACCCTAGGATTAATGTACAAGACGTTTTTGATGTTTAAGGGAGGTATTTATAGGTTTAGGAAGTCTTGGGCAATAAGAAACCCTTAAAAACGCATTTTCTGGGCAGTCGCATCGACCGAGCGTCGACTGACGCGTTTCGGATCGACGCGACAGAGAGTTCGCGGGCAAGTGCATCGGCCAGGACTTTCTATAACGGTTCTGGAGTCAGCCGATCTAGATTGTCGACGCGGGCGGACTGGGCGAGCGACGCAGGCAGCACTCGGCAGCGCTCGGCAGGGCGTGCTCGGCTGTCTGGTCGGCGGGACTGGTCGGCAGGATACTATAACGGTTCTTGACTGGCAGTGATGTTAGCTGTTCCCTGCTTTCTATAACGGTTGGTCCCAGCGATAACCCATCTAGATAGCCCAGAATCGTCCTTTCTTTGCCAATTCACTCGTTTTGTCTCTCGTTTCCTCGTGCAACTCTTATTCATCATCCTTAAATCTTCAACTCACCAATTTAGCACCTAATTACTGCAAAATAGATTAAAAACACACAATTGGTGCTCGACTACTCATAATAATAAATATGCGAGAAATAAATATATATAAGAATATTAAGCACATAAAGATATATGAATTAAACCATTAAATAAAGCACAATTTCTCGCCTATCAAATTCCCCCAAACTTAAACCTTGCTTGTCCTCAAGCAACATATTGAATTAAAGCACAAAATAAATATAAGATAAGTAAATCACTCAAATTGATCACATGAACTCATCCGGACTCTAGACACCATTATGTTTCTAGAAATCGCAAGCGTTTCATGTATTGACTCAAATGATCCCAGCAGTTAGGCAATTCTTATTCATGTACATTACATCAATGTACCATGGTGCCCCCTCCCTACTCAATGGTTTGACTCTATCCATTGTTGTTCACGATCAAATATCTCGTCCTCCCATTTATATAATTTTTTTTTTCAATTGAGGCCCGCAGCTCCGCACTACCGTTCTTAACTTGACTTGATAGTGATTTGGCACTGGATAAGAGGATCGTCTTGATTTGATATTTGATTTGTTGGGTTCACCTCCACCATATTTGAGATTGTAGTTGGGTTGCGCCACTTGAATATGTGCATTAATTTGTTGAGCTACTAGCATCTTCATTGGATTTTTGCCCTTAGAATTTGTAAGCGAATTGCACGTAGTACACGGATAGGCAGCTATTTTGGCACCTCAATTCTTTTTTATTTTTCAATTTTCTACTTACGTCATGCCGGTATACTCCAACCGGACTTTATTCGACTTCTGTTTCAACTAACGAGATATTTTCACACAACCACCAACTTCAAGGCCCCACACAACTCATATTGAGTACGGCAACCACAAATACACATCAAAAAACGCAATAATCTAGAATTGACACCCCACATATGAATCACAAAAGCACTAACATGCGTACCATTGACCTCTAAATCAAATGACGACTAAAAATTTAACCGAAACATAGTTCATCAAAGCAATTCAAGCGAGTACTATTAACATTTTAAATCATTTCCCGGAAATATCACAAAAATTTCAAAATTTACCAATTTTTTAGCACAATATCCTCAATAATAACCCACTCCCCCAAACTTACACTTTATCTTGTCCTCAAGCGAACATAAAACAAGAACAAGCACATCACAAATATTATAAGGGAAGAGTAAGGGAAAAGAAATCACCGGAGTAAAAATTGAGGGGGTTCTCGATTCCAAACGATCTTTTTCGAAAATATGCCCAATCGTCCAAATCAACCAAGCTTAGTATCCCTTCAACTGCAAAAGTAAAAATAAAAACTGAAAAATAAAATAATGTAAACATTGGGTTGCCTCCCAACAAGCGCCTTTTCTTAACGTCGTCGGCTCGACATGGTACCCCTCAACTCCATGGGGGTTTCGGTGGAGGTCTCAAAGTGCACGGAGTGGCAACGACCTCATCTTCCATAATTCGCATCCGTTTCGACGTTGGATGCTTAACTGGGTCCTTACGACTTTGTGGTGGCTTCTCATAGAATTTTGCTAAGATGGTCTCGTCTATCACCACATACGGAAGATCATCAATCGCCTCCTTCTCAAAAACATCTTCACGCACATAAGTCTCTTCTTCATCCTTCATCACTTGACACACGGTCCATGATGGCAATGGATTCGGCTTGGCTTCGACCTCGATAGGAGAAACGATAGAATAAGGAACATCATTTGTAAGCGCAAGCAGACTATGATCAACACGTGTCCGCCTCGTTTCTTCTTCCTCCAACTCGTATTCGTCCTCCAATTCAAATGTTGGATACTCCGGAGCGTCGAGTGTTTCCTCCTCTTGCAGCGTGATGGCACCCATATCCTCCATACTCATCTCAGGCTCAAACGGTGATTGCTCCTCCAACTGCACATCTAACTGGCTTACGTCGTCTGTCATTTGACTCACTTGAGCCTCTATTGTACATGACCAAGTGTCGTGCTCGACGTGCCGAAACACATCTATTTTCTGTTGGAGCTTCAAGGTGTTCATCTCTATGTCTCTCACCATCTCCATGAGCTCTGGGTACACTTGTTGTTCTTGGGGACGGTTATCATATTGTTCCCAAAAAAATTCTCCCCTTTGAAAATTTGGAGGGTCCCCCCACCTTGGCTCGTATGGATCGTCGTTCCTCTCTTGCCGGTTTCGATTTGCTTCAATCCTAGCTTGTAGCGTTAGACAATCATCGGTAACATGATCAAATGTTTGACACAATCTGCATGGTCGAAACGGAGGGATCCTTTTCATAGCCTGCTTAGCCTTCATTGCTTTCACCAAATCTTCTAGCGATGGTCCGGAATTTCTTTCAACCAATGGCTCGGGATAGTATTGTAGAAATTGATGATTAAAGCGTGATCCGTCATGCCCAAAAGGTTGTCTCTCCATTCCGTACCTAGCATCATAAGCATAAAATTGGTGAGAGTACGCTGCCATTCCAAAATAATAATTTTTTTTTGATTTTTTTTATTTAATTTCGAAAATAAATACTTCAATTAATTTCGAAAATAATATATTTTTTTTAATTAAATGAAATTTAACAACTAAAAGTAAAAATATTAAAATACGTCAAATCACAATTTAAACGCGTCACTCCCCGGCAACAGCACCAAAATTTGACCGCTCGTCGTTGAAGCGTCAAAAATAATTTATAAATTTCCTCGACTTTCCTCTACTAACTAGTAGAAGTGGCAAGCAAGGGTCGATCCCACGAGGAGTGTGGATTAATTTGTGATTATTCGTATTTAAATAAAATAACAAAACGGGGGTAGAGATAATAAACTAACTAACGAAAATTAAATAACTAAATAAACAAGAAAACAATTAAAAAAAATAAACGAAACAATTAAGAAAATAAATAAGAAATAATAATAAATAACTTTCAGTCGACGCTCGGTCGACGCGACTGCCAGAAAATGCGTTTTTAAGGGTTTCTTATTGCCCAAGACTTCCTAAACCTATAAATACCTCCCTTAAACATCAAAAACGTCTTGTACATTAATCCTAGGGTTCCAAGGCACCAAAAGGAGTCCAAAACACCCAACCATCAAGAGCTTGAAGATTGAAGACTCAAGATTCAAGATCTAAGCTTTCTTTTCTCTTCTATCTTAGAACTATGTTTTTTTAATTATTTTCCTGTTATTCTATGAACTCCATGAGTGAGTAGATTGTTTTATCTAGTCCTAGGGATGTTGAAACCCTCGTGAGATTATGTTTTAATTAATTTATGCGTATTTCTTTCGTTCTTCATATGAAATTGCTTGTGTTATTTTCAGTCGACGCTCGGTCGACGCGACTGCCAGAAAATGCGTTTTTAAGGGTTTCTTATTGCCCAAGACTTCCTAAACCTATAAATACCTCCCTTAAACATCAAAAACGTCTTGTACATTAATCCTAGGGTTCCAAGGCACCAAAAGGAGTCCGAAACACCCAACCATCAAGAGCTTGAAGATTGAAGACTCAAGATTCAAGATCTAAGCTTTCTTTTCTCTTCTATCTTAGAACTATGTTTTTTTAATTATTTTCCTGTTATTCTATGAACTCCATGAGTGAGTAGATTGTTTTATCTAGTCCTAGGGATGTTGAAACCCTCGTGAGATTATGTTTTAATTAATTTATGCGTATTTTTTCGTTCTTCATATGAAATTGCTTGTGTTATTT
>BMAC01000830.1:112486-149646 GCA_014905375.1 Phtheirospermum japonicum | reverse complement strand
CGCGTTTCGGATCTACGCGACAGAGAGTTCGCGGGCAAGTGCATCGGCCAGGACATTCTATAACGGTTCTGGAGTCAGACGATCTAGATTATCGATGCGGGGGGACTGGGCGAGCGACGCAGGCAGCACTCGGCAGCGCTCGGCAGGGCGTGCTCGGCTGTCTGGTCGGCGGGACTGGTCGGCAGGATACTATAACGGTTCTTGACTGGCAGTGATGTTAGCTGTTCCCTGCTTTCTATAACGGTTGGTCCCAGCGATAACCCATCTAGATAGCCCAGAATCGTCCTTTCTTTGCCAATTCACTCGTTTTGTCTCTCGTTTCCTCGTGCAACTCTTATTCATCATCCTTAAATCTTCAACTCACCAATTTAGCACCTAATTACTGCAAAATATATTAAAAACACACAATTGGTGCTCGACTACTCATAATAATAAATATGCGAGAAATAAATATATATATAAGAATATTAAGCACATAAAGATATATGAATTAAACCATTAAATAAAGCACAATTTCTCGCCTATTAATACATTAAAGAATGTTATTGTTATTTAAAAAGATAACATACCTTTTTTCTAACTTGCTGCACATAAATATTCTAATACATACATTATGATTACAATGATCTTAAAAATTTAGAATATTTTGTAAATCATACAAAAACAGAACTTACATTATTATTATTATTATTATTATTATTATTATATTATTATTATTATTATTATTATTATATTGAAAATGAAATAACGGTTATGATAAGTTTCCTTCAAATGCAAAAACCCCCACAATCTATGGTTTAATTTCTGAAAAATAATCAAACAGTGGTTATCATAAGTTTCCTTCAAATGCGAAACCCCCCACAATCTATGGTTTAATTTTTGCAAATAATCAAACAGTAGCACATGTAATTGTAACCTAATTTTTGAAATAAACTAGTATATAGAAAATTCATGAAAAAGATAAGTTGTTCTCCCAAATGCCTTCATTATGATCATTGCGAGTAGCATATACGTCGTCTACTTCATTTTCTTCAATAATAGGAGGCACACGTGTTGAGAAAGACAAATTCTCACTACAATCAAGTGAATCATCATTTTCGTGAGTACCATCCATGTGTCTTCCCTGAAGAACCACCGACCACCTTTCATCACATGGATCTTTGATATAAAATACCTGTTTTGCTTGATATGCCATGATGAAAGGCTCGTCTTTGTAAGCCACCCTCTGCAGATCTACCAAAGTAAATCTTAATTCATTGAATCGCACACTTGAGTTATTATCAGCCGATTTTCACTTAAAAACAGGTACTCTAAATTTAACATAATCAACCTCCCATATTTCTTCTATGACTCCAAAGTAACTTATGGACGCCATAACGGGGTTTTTATATTTAGAACTAGAAAAATGAAAGGACTCAGCTTCAAGAGTAACCCCGCTATTTTGCACGGTACTCTTGTCATCCAGAGACTTCGTATAAAAAGAGTATTTATTGATGTCATCTCCACTCCAAGTTACGACATCATACTTTGGCCCATGTGCTAGCCATTTGAATATATCAGACGTTCTATCATCACGAGTAATTTCACTTTTAAACCACTTCGAAAATGTCTTGTTATGCTCATTCAACACCCATTTTTCATTCATTCGAGGATTATTTGTCTTCACGAAATTTTTGTGGGCAGTCAAGTAAGTGAGAACCTCATCGATGTTATTCAATATATACAAATGCTCTTGGAGAACTTCTTCTCGACTCTTCGACTTAACTCTGACACCCCGTGTACCGTTAAATCCACATCTTCCATCATGACGAGACCTCGGAATCCCCACTGATTCAACTTGTGACATGTAGGTCGTACAAAACTCAATAGATTCTTCGGCAATGTACCTTTTGACAATAGATGCTGGACGATATGGATTCTTGGTAAAACCTTTTAGAATCTTCATGTACTGCTCAACAGGATACATCCACCTTAAATAAACGGGACCGCACACTCTACTCTCATTTATTAAATGAACAATCAAATGAACCATAATGTTGAAAAACGAAGGAGGAAAGTACATCTCCAATTGGCATAAGATAACTGCAGCCTCATGTTCCCACTCGTCCAACTTCAATGGATCCACTACTTTGCTGCATATAACATTGAAAAATAGCACATACGAATTATGCGATGACGTAGTTTTTTAGGAAAGATGTCACGTAAAGCCACTGCTAAGAGTTATTGCATCAAGACATGACAATCACGAGACTTCAAGCCAACCAATTTAAGATTTTGCATAGACACAAGACTTTTAATATTTGATGAGTATCCCTGTGGCTCTTTCACACCATGTAGACACTTACAAAAACTTATTTTTTCTTTTTTGGATAAAGTATGACATGCAGGGGGTAAATATGTTCGATTGCCAACTTGTTGTGGATGTAATTGCGAACGTATACACATCTCTAGAAGATCTTGACGAGATTTAACACTATCCTTCGTCTTGCCTTTAATGTTGAGATGTGTGCCAATTATACTATCGCACACATTTTTTTCAACATGCATAACATCTATACAATGTCTTACATCTAAAGTGCGCCAATATGGAAGGTCAAAGAATATCGACCTCTTCTTCCATATGTTTTTCTCGGTAATTTTCTTTTGGGTCTTTCCAAAGATAGTGTTGATGTTCTTCACCCGATCGTAAACTTGCTCACTGGTAAGGGGTGTCGGCGCAATTCCATCCTCTTGACTTCCATCAAAATATTTTTTCAATCTACGATATGGGTGATTATGTCTAAGAAACCTCCGATATCGTGTGTAAACAATTTTTTTTCCATGATTTAGTTGTAGGTAGCTTGTGTCTGATTAACACGAATTTGTCTTGATTTTAGTTAGTATTTTATTTAGTTTTTATTGTTGATTTTGATGAAAGTTGGATAGATTGAGCATATTTTCGTAATTTCTTATCTCCAACTTGTTTTATCATATTTTAATTATTTTTATGTTTATCTTAGGTATTTAGAAGTATTTGAGTTTGGACTTAGTTAAGGATGGGCAAACGAGTAGAGTTCAGCGAAAACGGGCCGCGATTTGAAGAATTTGAAGCTACCGACTTTCTATAACGGTTATTCCATCTGGAACCGTTATAGTAGCCTCCCGACCAAGCCTGCCGAGCACTGCCGACCAGCCCTGCCGAGCGCTGCCGATTGCTGCCTGCGTCGCTCGACCAGTCCGCCCGCGTCGACCAGTTTACGTCGGTTGACGCAAGAACCGTTATAGTAGCCATGGTCGACGCACCTGCCCACAAAACTCTCTGTCGCGTCGATCCTAAACGCGTCGGTCGACGCACCGATCGACGCAACTGCCCAGAAATGCATTTTTAGGGTTTCTTACTGCCCAAGACTTCCCACAACTATAAATACCTTATGTATTTCGGATTTTTAACATACATTATCATATTCCTAGGGTTTTAAGGCCTCTTAGGGGCTGACAACCCCAACGAGTGCCCTTCGATTTCTTAGTTTCTCTTCATAATTATTAGTTTTAAACTCTTAAGTTTTAGATTAGTTCTTAGATATTTTGTATAATTTAGATTCAAGATTCGCTTCTGGAACACTGCAACTTTCCTCTCGTTTAATTAGTAAGTCTTTAATTTCTTTCGTTTTAATTTAGTTTAATTAATAATTATTGCTTCCATGACGAATCGTTCTTATGATTGTGTTGGGATTGATGATTATTATTATCTAGATCTTATGGGTCTAGAGCCTAGATTCGTTGTGAACCATCAATTGAGACTTCCCAAGCGATCGTGGAGACGAATCAAAGCTCTAGAACCCTAGTTTTCTTAAAACGTTTAAAAATATTTTAATTAATAAATTCCTAGATTAAATAAATTCTAGATTTAATTGTTCTTAGATAAAATAATTTAGGATTTAGAAATTTAGTTCTTAGTTTAAATAATCTTAAATTTAATTAATTAGATCATAATTTAATTAATTCTTAGTTTTAATTAGTTTAATTAATTTCTAGTTCTTAAAATAAATCAAACAAAACCTCGTTCATGTGTTATTTTCTTTAATTTCTTATTCGTTAAATACAAACACAAAACAAACTTCCGAATCTAGCTTTTCTTTGAGATCGACACGATTCAACTTACCCACCTACAAGTGATCCTGTACTCTTGGGGGCAAACTTTTTTAAAATTGACAACTTTAAATAAAAATAGGTGCATAAAAGTTCGAATCAATGTCCTCTGCACAAACAGTGCATGCACGATGGCCTTTATTACTATAACACTCAAGTTTCCATATGCAGGAAAGTCATTAATTGTATAAAATAAAATTGCACGCAACTTAAAACTTTTTCGGCGGTACCCATCGAACACTTCGATCCATTTTTACCATAAGATTCCCAATTCTTCAAACAAGGGACTTAAATAAACGTCTATGTTATCTCCTGGCTGTTTGGGTCCCGAAATCATCACAGATAACAACATATATTTTCGCTTCATGCACAACTAATGAGGTAGATTATAGATTATGAGAAGAACTTGCCAAGAACTGTGGTTAGTGCTTAAGTTACCGTATGGATTCATTCCTTCCGTAGCAAGTCCGAGCCTAAGGTTTCTTGGTTCACTCCCGAAATCTGGAAATTCACGATCGATTTTCTTCCACTACAAAGCATCGTCCGGACGATGAAGTTGTCCATCAGACTTCCTCCCATCTGCATGCCATGTAAAATTCTTCGCATCATCTACGTTAGCAAACAATCGCTTAAACATATGAATTATTGGTAGATACCACAACACTTTTGCATGGGGGCCTCGATTGGAGCTCTCTCCTACTAGAATCACAATATCGGACTTTGTACCTTGATACCCTGCACCTGGGACACCTATCCAATGCTTCAAATTCAATTCTATACAAAATGTAATCATTAGGGCACGCATGTATTTTCTTGTACTCCATACCCATCGGACATAATATCTTCTTCGCCTCATAATTACGGTTCGGTAATGTGTTATCTTCTGGAAGTATCTCCTTCAACACCTCAAGCAAGTCGGTGAAGCTTTTATCACTCCACCCACTTTTTGCCTTCACGTTGATCAATTGAAGCACGCCAGACAAACGTGTGAATTTTTTACACCCAGGATACAAAGGTGTCTATGAATCACTTTTCAAAGTATTAAACACATGTGCTTGATGAAATGATTCTTGACCAACGTCATGAATCATGTCCTCCATCCCATAATCTATATCTACGTCATTTCGCTAAATGTGATCAGTTGGATTATCTACTGTTTCACCATGCCATGTCCATATTGTATATATCTTATTTATTCCGTCATAGATAAGATGTTCTCGGATCAAGTTTGTTTCATGTCTTATCCCGTTCAAACAATTGACACACGAACAATAAAACTTTCCATCAGCTTGTGATTGATTTTGTTGAGCAAAGTTTAAAAATTGTTCAACTCCATTGAGATATTCACTACTTATACGACTTGCATTCATCCAACTTCGATCCATCCTTTCACTTATCTGATCCATTAAGCCAAAATTGTATCAAATATAGATTATACTTAACAATACATATTAATCTATTATAACCATATAACGAATTTGACTCCATATGTCAAACCACGATTTGGGTAGTGAAATTCCTCCAATCCAGCACCGCCGTCACTTCTAAACCCAACAAGCCGACCTGAACTGAAACCTAACCCCACATTGAGCTAAATGATCCGTCATCACCTCACTGTAGTTGCTTCTCGCCCTCGCCACTACTACTCATCGCTGTCTTCGGGGAGATTTAGATGACGGTTTGATAATGCAGCTGGTGGTGATGATTGGAAGATGATGGCCGGTGGTGGTTGGGAATGGTGGGAGGGGGGAGAATCGGCGGAGCAGACGAGAGAAGAAGTCGAGTGGATTAGGGTTTTATGTGTTTATTTTTTAATCAGAAAAATCAATTTTGTCTAGAAATAATATGACATACGAGAACGCCTTTTTAAAGGTATTCTAAATAAAACTTCCCAGAACGACGTTTTTAAAGATGTTCTCGATATTTAAAATACCAGAACGTCGTTTTTAAAGACGTTCTGGATATTTAAAATACTAGAACGTCTTTTTTAAAGACTTTCTGGATATCTAATATACCAAAATGTCTTTAAAAAAGACGTTCTGGTATGTGACACTTTTATTACAAAAATGCCACCGCCTGACATTCAAGAACGCCGCTTCCTGAGGCGTTCTAGAATGTCTATTCTTGAATCCTGTTTTTGTACTAGTGTTAAGGCATATTTTGATCTCAGATTTTATCTAATTTACTCTTGAATGATCATACTTTATTTTAATTTTGTTTATTATCAAATTTGGAATTTGTTGCTATTTATTGACTAACCTGTGTTGGGAATATTATTTTCAACAATAATTTCCTTGTTTGTAGTTTGCCTTTCTTAGGACGCAAAGTATTTTAGGACTCTAGATTTCTTTCTTAGTTGGAGTCTAGGAATTTATTTAGTTTCCTAAATACTTATTTAACTTGTTTAACAAGACTAGGAGTCTTGTTTTAATTATAAAAGAAGACCAAGACGCAAGGAGTGATACACGGCGCACACATCCTTGAAGCAGAACACACAAAGGGATACTCGGAGCTACGTTGCTGAACTAAGGGGATTTCTAGGTTGCGTAACCAACTGAGGAATTCATCTCAAGAAGAAGCGACGAGTATCTTGTGTATCAAGAGTTTGATACAATTGGTTTTTCATATATTACTTTTATTATTTTGTATTGATCTTAAACGTTATAAAGTAATATAGTTTTCGGGTTTGTACACCCAAGTTCACAAGTACTTTTTACTTGTGAACTGAATTTAAATTGTTGTGTTCAAACTATTACTTTTCTAAGTCATATTTGTACAAAAACTACAATTAGTACCAGAGCAGGATACTTAACTCTAAGTATTATGATCCTTGTTTTGTAGATTCGACATGATGGACGCTCAAGGGAATCCTCGACCTCCTATCCTCAACAGACAGAACTACTCACTCTTGAAGCAAAGGATGCGGTGGCATATCAAGAATATTGATGAACAAGCATGGAGAACCATCCTAGTTGGATGGGAGAAACCACGAGTTACTGATGTTGATGGAGAAACCTTTACCAAGAAACATTACTACAATAACAACTTTCTAAGGTTGTTAATTAAATGCGGTTCACTGAAAACCGCCTTAAAAAAACTTTTAACAGCGGTTGTGGCTAAAACCGCCGAAAAAGGTTATTTTACGGCGGTTTCCTCAAAACCGACGTTAAAATTGGATATCTACTGATTTTAACGGCGGTTTTTACAAAACCGACATAAGAACTCGCACACTCTACGGTGGTTATTTGAGAACCGCCGTGAATTAACAGGTATTCACGGCGGTTTCTTAAAAACCGACGTTAATTAGTTCACATGTTAATTAATTTGCTGGATTTAACGTCGGTTCTAGTAGAACTGCCGTGAATGTGATGACATTTAACGGCGGTTCTATTAGAACCGCCGTAGAAAGTAGTCTGCCAATGCCATGTCACCGATCCGCGTCCAACTCAAACAACTTGTTTCGACCATTGATCCGTGTCTCATCCGACGATCTGCATTAAATTTTAAACCAAAAAACAATAAATATTAAAAATGATAAATATTAAAACAAAAATAATAAATATTAAAAATGATAAATCTTAAAACAAAAAAACCTAGCCCTTTCGGTTCAATTCATCAAAAACCTATATCCCTGATTTCACAAACAATTACTCATCAACTCATCGCTCGACCATGGCTGATTGCATCTTAGAACAACTCAAATCTCAACCCTATGGCTCCTCATCCTCATTTCCCTCGGCCTCCTATCCCTCCTCAAACTCGCACTCTCCACTCTCAAATGGGTCTACGTCAATTTCCTCCGGCCCGGCAAAAACCTCAAGAAATACGGGCCGTGGGCCCTAATCACGGGCCCCACGGACGGCATCGTTTGTACTGTGGGCTGTTATGACTGTGGTTGTGGTTTTCGAATTTTCAGTGGGTAAGTTATTTTATTTAACTATGTTAATGGGGTGATTATGTGTTATTTTTCTGAGGTTAAATTTATATATATTTTAATTGTTTTACTGTTAAATTTCTGGAATTTTTTAACTGTGTAAATGGGTTAATGGGAGTGATCATGTTATTTTTACTGTGATTTATTTTTTCTAGACTATTTAACTATGTTAATGGGGGTGAATATATGGTAATGTTTTTTATTTTTACCGTAACTTTCAGTGGGTAAAGTTCTCCTTCTTCTCCTCCTCAAGAGTTTTCAAACTGTTTTAACTTGTGTTAATGGAGTTGATATTGTGTTTTTGTCTGTAGGTAAATATATTTATTTCTTAGTTATTTACTGTAATTTTCTTGACTTTTTAACTATGTTAGTGGGGTGAATATGAGTTTTTTTACTGTATTTTTTCTAGGTTTMTTAACTATGTTAAAGGGGTGATGAACTGATACTGTGGTAATTTCGTTTTTAATATTTTACTATAATTTTTCCAGGCTCATTTACTATGTRAATGAGGTGAATATCTGCTATTTTATTTTGTTTTCCTGAATATATTGGAGATGAAGAACATATACTTATGAAAAATCTCTATGTTATTTTTCAGGGGCAACACTTGGAAAAGGTGTAAACAGAGGGATTGCAACATTATTAGGTGGAGCATTAGGTGTTGCAGCACATCGAGTAGCAAGTTTCACAGGGGAAAAGATAGATTGTATTATGCTTGGTCAATCTGTTTTCTTGGTAGGTAAATAAATAATAAATAATAATAATTTTTACAAAAAATTTATTTGAGTTAATTTTGGTTAAAAATGCATAACTGGGTAATTAATCCTTGGACATGTTTGTGTTGCTTTGCAGCTACTGTGGTGACATTTATGCTATTTTTCCCGAAACTGAAAGCGAGATATGATTGTGGTCTTCTTATATTTATCCTTACATTCAGTCTGATATCGGTTTTGGGTTATCGAAATGGTGAGGTTTTAGATATGGCCCACAGGAGATTATCCACAATCTTCATTGGTGGCTCTGCAACAATTTTAATTTGCATATTCATATGCCCTGTTTGGGCTGGTGGGGATCTTCACAAACTCACTGCTGCAAACATTGAAAAGCGGGATTTTCTTGGAAGGTACATTTTTGCAACATTATATCATTAAACATTTCTTTTTGGCCTGTATAAAATAGAATATTGATCTGTTTATTCCGATTCTATTCTTTTAAGGGTTTATTAGAAAAGGCAAAAAAATAAAAATAAAAATTTGTTATCAGTTTCAATTTGCAAATTATTCCTCAATAATGTAAGATTTCATATTTGTCACGAAAATACAAATCTCAAGATGTATTTGTAATTTGAAAATTGTTATTATTATTATTAGTTTTTTAAAATTTATATAGGGGAGTATAATAATAAGTATTTGATGTGAATGATTTAATTAGGTTTTGGACACGTATATTTCCAATTACCAAATGATAAGAACCCGGAGAACCAGGCATCAATGGGTGATTACAAAACCGTTTTCAACTCCAAAGCGATTGAAGATACCTTGGTGTGTATAATCGAAGCTGAAAATACGTTTAATGTTGCGATTATTTCAATCCAATTTATCGAAATTGATTGAATATTTGTATTTATGTAGGTTAATTTCGCGAAATGGGAGCCTAGGCATGGTAAATTTAGGTACCGTCACCCGTGGCATCAGTACCTTAAAATTGGATCCTGAACAAGAGAATGTGCATACAAAACCGATGCATTAAATTGGAGCTATTCTAATTCAACACGGCAAAAGCATCGTTTGGAGAAGTGTTCAAGGTAATTCGAACTTTATAAAAAAAAAACCGAATGCGAATTTTTTGTTTGGTCTAACATGGAATACTGCAGGGTTTTTTCGCCCTGACGATGTTTGCAACCGGACTTTATAGGATTTTGTTATGTTTTCTCCATAGGATACTCTTGTTGGGGATGCTTGTTTAAAGTGGAGGCATCAGTTGGATGTATCTTATCCTGTCAACAATGGCATTGTGCAAAATTGGGATGATATGGGCCATGTGTGGGATCATGCTTTTTTTAGTGAATTAAAGGTATTTCTTCCATACCTCATAAACATGTCTCTGTGTGTGTATTTATTTGCATATTTGTATGCGCAGACACTTTCTCAATTATAAGTTGTAATTCTATTTTCACTTCATTTATCCTGTCTGAAGGTAGATCCTACCGAATGTAAGATTTTGCTCACTGACCCGCCTTTGAATCCATCTAAAAACCGTGAAAAGATGGTGAGGTGACTTCTTTTAAAATTCCACTTCTTGAAATTTGGTTTTGACCGATGACATTGTCTGATTTTGAATTATCTAAATTCCAGGTTGAAATTATGTTTGAGAAATACAACTTTTCTGGTGTTTTTATCCAAATACAAGCTGTTTTAACCTTGTACGCTCAAGGTGCTTATGGAGTGAATTTCAGTCAAATGTTAGGAGTGTAGTTTTAAAGATTCGTCTACTGGACAGACTGTTGAATACTGTAAATGTGGTCCGGAATTATATCAAGTGAATGTCCTCTGTATAAAAGCAAATAATTTTGCATTGTTAAGAATTGTGTTCATATTCATCGTATCCATTTTGCATGGGGTAGTAATGCGCTTTCAATATTGGCTTGTCTTGATTTTACTGAAATCTCATCAGCTGTAGTTCGAAAACCAGGAACGTCGCATGAAGAAAATGAGCTCGAAATCAGGCTTGCTTTGGCATGAATTCACAACAACTTTATCTCTAGCACATTGAACCCCATCAACAGAAGGTACTTCCAATTTGTAATCCCATACTTATTTGTTGTCCTGTTGACTGAAAATGATATCTGTTCAGTGGTCCTTAGAGAAATTGCTTTGAACATGCAATCTACTTTAACTTCAACACCTGTTTCAAAGAAATTTAAAAGGTGGGCAATATATTAGGGTATAATTATTATTAAAAAAAATACTCCTGCGCATTTTGAAAATAGAAACAAATGTCAGATGAAATATTTCTAATTAGATTGAACTTGGACATTTTTATTATTATTTTTTTTTTTGGTGATTAAGCATATTTTCAAGATTCAAGAAACATGACAAAAAAAAAAGAAGTGGAAAATGATACCTGGCAAGAAGTAGCTATGCCTAGAGAAGGAATTATTGGAGCAGATGTCACAATAGACCATACCCATGACTGTGATTTGTGGGTAAGTGATAGATTTTTTTGCTGCTTCAACTTGCAAAAAGAATGAGAGAGTAAATAAGAAAGAAAAAACAAGGAGAAATGTCGAGCCCATTGCAGCAAACATTGGAAAAACCAAGATTGAACTAACTCATAAGCTTCTGTTGTGCGTGTGTGTGTTTTGGATAGCTATTATTAAGTAGCCTATGAAATGGCTACACTTTTATGTAGTTCATCATTTTCTCATGTGTGTTTGTGTGAGACTGTGTTGTGGATAATAAATTGAAAGCCAGTTGTGTCTTGAGTACTTATATATATACCAATTGGATAGCTATTGAATGCACGTAAGTTCTCACCCGTAATTAGGTTAAACCTCAATGGTAGTACTTATATATATCCATTTCAAACTATGCAGAATTTTTTTATGGATAATTTCTAATACTTATTCGATCTAAATTGTACAGAGATATGCAGCTCGTGGGGCGCCAGAGTTGTTTTTCGTCATCAACATACAGGTAATATATAGCTTACATTAAGAGTGTTTTCAAACTCAGAAAAATAAAATAATAATAATAATAATAAGAGTATTGTTAAGGTAATACAGTTTACCTGTAATCTTCAAATAAGTTATTGTTCTTTCCACATCTATTAAATGAGGTCTGTATGCTTTTGTTGTTTAGACTGGTCCATAATGCTTTGATATACCAAGACCCCACTTGTTTTTCATTTTCTTTCTATTTTTTAGTGGTTGGACCTTTGCAAGCACATGCTGCGCGCTTTTAATATTTTTTTCTCATGTTTTTGTGCGATTTGGTTGGTGTAGGGTCCTGGTCTGTATTACGTGGACAGTGAAGGTGGACGACTTACAGGCACCAGATTCTCAGTTGGGTCTGGTTCACCATATGCTTATGGTGTTTTGGACAGTGGGTGTGTTCTTCATGTTTTACACACTTTAGCTTTCATTATCATATGTTCATTTTGTTGCTCTGCCTGAGATTTTAATGACTACCAAAGAAAAATTAACTCCATGTGGCAGGTCTTTTTTTTTTAAAAACTAATTATTGTTTATTTTTATCCATACAGAGCAGATATTCAGGGAAACAACAGGGACTGCATACGTCGATGAAGAGGATCCTGTGCAGGAGGCCGAGACAAAGGCATTTGGTCGAGCTTGTGCTCGCTTTGGGCTTGGACTTCAATCTTTTTCATTAAGACTCCTAGTCGTGTATTTCTGTTACTAGTTTTTGTATTGAAATATAGTGACCTCAGCCCACATGTTTGATTAAAAGAAAGTTTTTTGGTGGCAAAATGTGATGTTTTGTTCTCATTGCAAAGTTGATGAGTAATTATTTTGGCGAATTTAGAATATTCATCCAAGAATGTAGTGACCGGGTGCTTTCATTTCTTTTTTTTTTTAATTTTAATTTTTGTACTACTTTCTAGAAGGTACTTTTCAAAAACTGTCATAAATATCCGTTCTGAAAACAGACTTTCTAAAAGGTATTTTTCAAGAACCGTTGTAGAATGCACCGCCGTTGTTTTTTATGGCGATTTGTAAACTGCCGTAAAAAGCCTCCCTTTCTACGGCGATTTTTGAAAAATCGCCGTAAAAATTTACGGCGGTGGATTTAAGGGTGGTTCTAAAATTGCCGTAAAAAGTTTTCCAGAACCGCCTTAAAAAGCTGAAGAAGACTGGACCGCTGCTGAAATTGCGGAGTCTAACTGGAACTCCAAGTGCATCAACACCCTTTGTGGGCATGTTGACGCAATTTACTACAAGGTGATCTGTAAGTGTGAGTCAGCAAAGGATGCTTGGGATGCTTTGCAGATGGTGTGCGAAGGATCTCACGGTGTGAAAAGATCAAGGCTGAGAATGCTAACTGCTACCTTTGAGGCAATGAGGATGGAGGAAAAAGAGTCAATCATGGACTATGCCATGAGACTCTTGGAGATTGCAAAATGAGTGGAGAACTTGGCGAGCCTATATCAAATCCACGTCTGGTTGGAAAACTGCTTAGATCTATTTCAAAAAAAATTATCTATAAAGTGGTTGCCATTGAAGAATTGAAAGACACTGATAAGTTAAACTTCGATGAACTGGTTGGGTCACTCAAAACGTACGAAATGGAACATCTTGGTTCTAACTCAAAAGAGAAGAACGTGGCCCTTACTACTGATGTTAACATGGATGATGACATTGAAGCTGTTGATTGACGAGATTTTCTGGACAAAATCAAGAATACTACTCTTGGAGAAGAAGAGGTGTCTATGCGGAGAAGAAACAACATTGGAGGTACTTTTTCAACAAACATCTGAGGAGAAGAAACAACATTGGAGGTACTTTTTCAAAATTCAAAACAGAAAACCCACCTCCAAAATCGACTGGAAGAAAACTCCCCAATTATCAGCCCTCATCATCTGAGCCCAGGACAACAAACACGTCTAAACCTCTTAGTGAAGTTCAATGCCACGAGTGCAAAGGATGGGGACACTACAAGAATGAACGTGCCAACACATTGAGGAAAAAGAGTCTGATTTCAAAGGAATTTGATGAAGATGAAGATGACGCTGACTCACCTAAGTCAGTTTTGGCATTATTTGCTAATGTTGTCTGGGATGATGACATACGAGTTGGTAACAACGAACCCAACATCCTGTGTTTAAATGCAGAAGTCAATGAAACAACTGACGAGTATAAGAAACTGTGCCGAGAGTATGACGATCTGTTTGAAAAATGGGAAAATCAGGTACTAAAGGTGAAAGCTCTCATGATCAAGGTTGAGAAACTCGTCCATGAGAAGAACGATCAAGTGGAATTAATTACTCATCTGGAGTTAGTCATCACAAGGAGAGACTCAGAATTGGAACAAGTAAGGACCGATCTGAAGAAGGCTCAGAACACTCTTTCGAACCTCAATAAAAGAACAGCAAAGCTCGATGAAATTCTGGTGTTGTTATTCCCTGAGTCCTCAAAACATGGGATTGGTTACAAACTGGAGCAACAATCGCATCAAGTCAGCCCCAACCAAGAGTTTGCCAAGCGCCATAAGAAGAGAAGAAGGCAGTATGTTTGCCATCACTGTGGTGATCATGGCCACATTCGCCCCTTTTGTTGGAAGAGAACTGGGAAGAAAAGTCCTTTTCAGAGGATTAATCCAGATGTTGGGACTCGTGATAAGACTCAAGATGTCAACACCAAAGGCAACACCAAGTTCAAACGAGTCTGGGTAAGAAAGGGGGAGGTCAAATGTTACATGATATACACTTCTCTAAAATCCTACATTCCGGGAGCATGGTATTTTGACAGTGGATGTTCCAAGCACATGACTGGTTCCGAAAACCTTCTTTCGAACATTGTGAAATTCAAAGGTGGAAAAGTGAAATATGGGGGAGGTGCAAACGGTCAGATTTTCGGACAAGGAACACTCCATGTACCAGGAATTGTGAAACTTGAAAACGTGTTATTAGTGGAAGGACTGACAACCAACTTGATCAGCATCAGTCAGCTGTGTGATGGAGGATTCAGTGTCAAGTTCACGCAGGAAGTGTGAAGTTTATGATGAAGTAAATTCGTGCATTCTCACTGGACAAAGAACATCTGATAACTGCTATCAAATAAACGGTGATGTTTTCTGCAAGTTATCACAATTAAGCAATACAGAAGTGTGGCATCAAAAGCTTGGACATGTCAACTATAAGATGTTAAAAAGACTTGTGAAAAAATAAGCTGTAAATGGTCTACCGAAGCTTAGCACAAAGATCATTCCAGTGTGTGAAGCATGCCAAAAGGAGAAACAAGTCAGGGTACCGCACCCACATGTTCAGAGCCTTACCACTTCGAGTTGCTTTGAACTCATGCACATGGACCTCATGGGACCACTGGAGGTAGAAATCCTTAGAGGTAAACGATATGTTCTGGTTGTTGTAGATGATTTTTCTAGGTTCACTTGGGTTTAGTTTTTAAGGGAAAAATATGAAGCTTTTCAAAGTTTTAAAAATCTTGCAAAAATATTATCTGTTCGTTTTGGTGTAAACATAGGAAGGATCAGGTCTGATCACGGTAGGGAATTTGAAAATGAAGCCTTTTCAAACTATTATTCAAAGGAAGGAATAAATCATGAGTTTTCCTCACCCATTACTCCCTAGCAGAATGGTATAGTCGAAAGAAAAAATAGATCTCTTGCCGAGATGACTAGAACCATGCTTATTTCAAATGGTATTACAAAACATTTCTGGGCAGAAGCAATGAATACCGCTTGCCACACAATCAATAGGGTGTATTTCAGACCCTGGTCACATGTTACACCCTGTGAATTGTTGTTGGGCAAAAAGCCTAATTTGAGTTATTTCCATGTATTTGGATGTTTGTGTTATGTTTTGAATGACAGGATACATCTTTCAAAATTGGACTCTAAGAGTGGCAAATGCGTTTTCATGGGATACTCCCAGAACAGTCACGCTTATAGACTATTTAACCTTCGAACACGTTGCATGATGGAGTCTGTCAATGTAAAGTTTGATGACTTGATTAGTGGTATCAGACCTACTGAGGATAATGATCTTGTTTACGATCAGACTCCTCAATTTGTTGTGGACGAGTTACATGATAGTGCAAGTACACAAAGCGATATTGCAGGCGATGGCGGGACCGGTGACATGTTAGAGAACCTAACATCACATCCTGAAGAAGCAGACAATGTTGGGACCGAAGACCCATCACCAGTCCTAACACCGACTCCTTAAGCTCCTGATTCAGATTTAGAGGATGAGGATCCTGAAAATCAAATTGGTCTTTATCAAAGAGATATTCCCTCAAGAATTCAAAAGGATCATCCTACCGGGCATATTATTGGTGATCTTGATCAGAGGAGTACGAGAAAGAAATAGATTAACTTCAAGGAAATGGTAAGATTTGTCTGTTTATCCACTAATTGTTCTCAAATTTGAGAAACTTTGTTCCTTGCTAAAACAAAGCCGAAACGAGTGGAGGATGCATTGAAGAATGAATTTTGGATTAAAGATATGCAAGAGGAGATGGACCAGTTCACAAAGAACGATGTTTGGGACCTAGTTCCCCGTCCTGAAAATACACATATCACTGGAACCATCGTTCGAAACAAAGCAAGGTTGGTGGCACAAGGATACACTCAAATTGAGGGTATTGACTTTGACAAGACATTCGCACCGGTTGCACGTATAGAATCGATAAGATTACTTCTTGCAGTTGCATGTCATTTAAAAATTTCACTACATCAAATGGACATTAAGAGTGATTTTTGATTAGCACATATTTGTCCTTATTTTTAGTAGGTTTATAGCTTATTTTTCTTATTGTTTTTGGTATAAGTTGGGTAGTTTAAGCTCTATTTCGTATATTTGTACTCTCAGCTTATTTTACCGCATTTTGACCAAGATTGATGCAAATAAGTGATTATTTGTGGTTTTTCACTTTACAGCTAAGTAACCGGACGAGTTCGGCGCCTAATTAAATGAAGTTGATGCTCGATAAATGGAGAACGGACTTTCCGATGAACGAGTAGCAAAAAGATAGAAGAAGACGGAGGCAGACGCGCAGCCGCGTCGACATAGAATCGCTTATTCTGGACAACTAACGGTTATAGCAGTAGCTCGCTACCGCAAGGCCTTACCGCTAGCTCCACTCGAGGCGTTAACAATGATGATCAACCACTGAACCTACCGTTAGCCGCAACAATCAGGGATAACGATGAGCTGCAATCCAGCCACTTACGACGTTGAGCCGCAATCCGGCCATTTCAAATCCCAAAAGATGTGCCAACGGGCACTTGCGCGTGGCAATTGCACGCAATCATAGTTATTTTTGTTATTTGTTTTATTTTTGTAGGACAAATCCAATCACGAGGCTCTAGACAACGGAAAATTGCGCAACTTCAATGAAAGAAATTCGACCATTCATTTTCAGGGACGTTTTTCTTACCCCTTTCCTCGTTCGAATTGTTTTTCTTTATATTTATGGCAATCAGGGGATTGCCGAGTTTTTAAGAGGGGGGGATGGTTGAGTATGTCGAAAAATTTGTGTGCAATTTTTAAATTTTTACGTGATTGTTTGCTATTTCTGCGCTAATTTGTGTTTGTATGGCATGCCTGTCAAAGTTAGCTATATATGATTTGATGTTTTGGTCTTTGAGCGTGCATAAGTGCATAATTCTTTTCAAATTATTATTTATATATTATAAAATGGTACTTGGACGCAATTGATTTCACAAAACTTTAAAAGCAGCGTCAATTCAAAACTTTTTCATGCAAAAAGCCAGTGAGTAGCCTGAGTGTTTATCATCTTTGCATGTACTTGAATGAGCTTTGATTTGAGATCTCTTTGAAACCGCTGTGTGTAGTTGACTTGGAAAATGAGGTTAAGGCACAATAAAAATCCTATTCCGGCCATATCCATATATTTTAGCCACTATAAATTCCGAATGAGCCAATCATAGCCAAATAATCCATTTCCATTAGCCATGAGTGTTTTGAGTCGACCCCTACAACCCATTAAAAGCGTGGGGTAGGAGTTAGTAATTTTTATTGGTTATTAGTGTTTTGGAGTTTTTACAAGGGATTTATGAATTTTTGTAATAAAGGATCACCATCCTTCAATAAAAAAAAAGAAAAAAGAGCTAAATACAAATTAGAGGATAAAATATTATAGAAATAAAAAAGATATAGAAATATATATAAAGAAGGATGGTGAATTGTGTTAGTCATTGCCTACGCGCTAATGAAGGCTTGTGTTATTATTTTTTGAAGCCTAATGTTTAAAAGGCAGAATTTAGAAGGTGTTTGAGTTAGTGTAAGTGGCTTGAGCTTCAAGTCGGTTTAGAGTTTCGAGTTGGGAAATAGCCTATGTTAAAGGCTACGATATGAGTGTTTAGTGAGGTTTTTATCTTTGAACGAGGTGGAAGCGTATTGCTCCTTGATTAGAATAGGTTTGGTGAGTTATTGATCACGTTAGATCGTGAGTTAGCCACACGACTTATATATTCTCATACCCGTCCAAAGAGCCTTACATTACAACCCGAAAAGACCTTTTCCGATTCTTTGTTCGACAACACACTTAATTTGCGATTGAGAAGAGATTGATTTTTGGTGCTTGTTTATTGTGCTTGTATTTGTATGATTTGAGCGTATACACGTCCTATGCAGAAATGCTCGAGTGCTTTTGAGCGTACACCCCTATATATTTCCTTTTGTGAGGATGCATGAATTCGATTTTGAAGCGACAATGTAATACGGGTGGAGTGTTTGAAGTTGCATTGCATGTACCTATATTTTCAAAATTATTTAAGTAGCATAGCACGACTCATTGCTTGGACTGATTTTCATTTCTTGCTATACTTTGAATCTATCGTTTGTTCGAGGACGAACAAACCATCTCCGGGAATGGTGAATCAGTTGTTTTACGAAGGCCTTTCAGACTCTTATAAAAATAACGTTGAAGTAGCGGCTGGAGGAGATTTTGGGTATTTAACAGCGACTGAGGCCAAACGACTGTTTGAAAAGATGAGCGAGAAGTTGAGGCAAATGAGCTCTCGACCACGGAAAATACGAGTTAACGAAGCGACTGAGGTACCAAGTAACGAGATCATCGTGACATGAAACCATTGTGGAGAGCAAGGGTACCTGGTGGATACGTGCAAAATGGTGTGTTACAACGAAAGTGAAGCCGAAGCATACGCCATCAAAAACCAACTCCGCCACCAAGACGTCCCAACTTACGAGCACCGCCAATCCACTAAGTTTGATGCACAACAAAATTCTCCGTATCTTAAATGGGGCCCTGAAAACCCACATTTCGCCCCGACACAGAATAATTCAACGCCACCACCGAACAAGCTTCCGACGACTGGACCAACGCCTGCTCCAATACAACCAAACGATCAATTACTAATTTGGCAGCAAAAGTAAGTCACTGAAATGATCAGAAACAGAGATGGGCTCGCAAATCTGACTACACAAGTTAATAAGCAAGGAGAAGTTTTGAATGACCTTTCCAAAAGTGTGAAGAATTTAGAAACGATGATGGGCCAAATGGCGACATTCATGGCCAAACATGACAATGAAAAAGGGAAGTTTCTGAGCCAACCAGAGCAAGCTTCTGCTGTCCATGTCTTACGAAGTGGAAAGAAGATAGATAATGGAATCGAAGAGGAGAAAGAAGAGGCCACAAAAATTCCAACTGAGGACTCGCCCACAATTGACGGCCCTAAATCAATGGATCAAGTGCATAAGTCACCAAATCCTTATATTCCGGGGTCGTTGAAAGGGAAGTTTCAAAATCAAGGCCCCACTCCTGCAACAGTTGACGATTCTACCGAGTCTCCGAATCAGTAATCAAAGCAGTTAGCACCGCCTATAAGAGACAAGGTTCCTTTCCCTAGTCGACTTCGTCCAGCCAAGGAAAACAAGAAATTCATGGAGCTATACAATTTACTGAAGAATGTGAACATTAACCTTCCCCTGATGGATGTGATTAAGACAATGCCCGCGTACATTAAATTTTTCAAGGAACTAGCGTCACGAGAGAGGCACTCGACAACAACCCAACATGTGGCATTAACGAAAGAAGTTAGCGCGATAATCAAGAAACCTTTGCCACCCAAAGAGAAAGATCCCAGGAGTTTTTGTATTACTATTTCCCTTGGGAATGGACAAACGGCGAGGGGAATGCTCGATCTTGGCGCTGGCATTAATTTGATGCCGTATTCTTTATTTAGAGAGTTCGATCTTGGGGCATTGAAGCCTACCACTATGCGCCTACAATTGGCTGATCGGTCGATTAGGCAGCCTCTGGGTATTGTTGAAGATGTTTTGGTGCAGGTTGGTGAGCTGGTTGTTTCTGTCGATTTTGTGATTTTAGATGTTGGAGAAGTGCCGAGCGGGAGCAAGGAGCATACCATCTTATTGGGACGTCCGTTTATGTCAACTACGCATGCGTTAATAGACGTGAATAAGGGAAGGATGACCATGTTCGTCTTAGGGGAGTCAGTGACGTTTTCACTTCATGAAATCCATAACACTCCTTCACCACTTATTCAAGATGAATGTTCATTTGTAGATCTAGTCGATTCTTGCGTCCATGATCTCCAAAGCATTACCACTATAGACAAGTTTGACGGCGAGGACGACAAGGAGCATTTGAGTGGGGAGGAATTGGTCGAATTGTTGGGGATTGACATAGGAGAAATCATAGATGGAATTGCTGGTTGTGGTACCGAGTTATGCAAAGAGAGCGACGTACCTAAAATCGGGCCAAAAGTGGAGTCGAGACCAAATCATTCAAAGTTTAGAGAGGAGACGAATCCATCGCATAATCATTCGAGAATTGTTTCCCTCGACCCCTACGAGAATTTTAAACGTGCAAAGAAAAAGGGCGAGGCGCTTAGCAAGGATTGGACGTCGAAGAAGAAGACGTCGAGCGAGGTGTATGATAAGAAGATTCATGATACGATAATCAAGGTTGGTCAACTAATGCCCTACAATTCCAAACGTAAGTTTGAACCGACCAATTGCAAGGCCGAATGGAGTGGCCCGTTTATGATAACGGAAATGGATGAGTACGGAGTTGCCACTCTATACGATGAGAGTAAGAAGTCGAGATTCCAGGTCCATAAGCATCGAATCAAACCTTTCTAAAAGGAGCATGGGCTGAATCGCAATCGTGATAAAGAAGAATTAGTGGGGCCCCCACGGGCTAAAAATTGATCGCATGGAATCACGTCGAGCATAGGACGTTAAATGTTGCGCTTCTTGGGAGGCAACCCAAGCGATAGTTAGTTTTCATTTTTCCTTATTTTCTTTATTTTATTTCTGTTTTTATATTGTGTCAATTGCCGTGGTACGTTTATGTGTGTATTGATGTGCAGAAAATACGATAGAATCGCTCATTCTGGACAACTAACGGTTATAGCAGTAGCTCGCTACCGCAAGGCCTCACCGCTAGCTCCACTCGAGGCGTTAACTATGATAATTAACCACTGAACCTACCGTTAGCCGCAACAATCAGGGATAACGATGAGCTGCAATCCAGCCACTTACGACGTTGAGCCGCAATCCGACCATTTCAAATCCCAGAAGATGTGCCAACGGGCACTTGCGCGTGGCAATTGCACGCAATCATAGTTATTTTTGTTATTTGTTTTATTTTTGTAGGACAAATCCAATCACGAGGCTCTAGACAACGGAAAATTGCGCAACTTCAATGAAAGAAATTCGACCATTCATTTTCAGGGACGTTTTTCTTACCCCTTTCCTCGTTCGAATTGTTTTTCTTTATATTTATGGCAATCAGGGGATTGCCGAGTTTTTAAGAGGGGGGATGGTTGAGTATGTCGAAAAATTTGTGTGCAATTTTTAAATTCTTACGTGATTATTTGCTATTTCTGCGCTAATTTGTGTTTGTATGGCATGCCTGTCAAAGTTAGCTATATATGATTTGATGTTTTGGTCTTTGAGCGTGCATAAGTGCATAATTCTTTTCAAATTATTATTTATATATTATAAAATGGTACTTGGACGCAATTGATTTCACAAAACTTTAAAAGCAGCGTCAATTCAAAACTTTTTCATGCAAAAAGCCAGTGAGTAGCCTGAGTGTTTATCATCTTTGCATGTACTTGAATGAGTCTTGATTTGAAATCTCTTTGAAAACGCTGTGTGTAGTTGACTTGGAACATGACGTTTAGGCACAAATAAAACTCTATTTCCGGCCATATTCATTTCCGAATGAGCCCCTCATAGCCAAATAATCCATGCCTATAGCCATGAGTTTTTGAGTCGACCCTTACAACCCATTAAAAGCGTGGGGCAGGAGTTTGTAATTTTTATTGGTTATTAGTGTGTTGGAGTTTTTATAAGGGATTTATGAATTCTTGTAATAAAGGATCACCATCCTTCAATAAAAAAAAAAGAGAAAAAAAGAGACCCCATAAAACAGAATTAGAGGGGGATAAAAAGAAAAAAAAAGAGAAGAAAATAAGAAGGATGGTGAATTGTGTTAGTCATTGCCTACGAGCTAATGAAGGCTTATGTTATTATGAAGCCTAATGTTTAAAAGGAAAAAGAGTTGAGTTGTAATAAGTGGTTTTGAGCTTCTAGTCGGTTTTACGGTTTACGAGTTGAGGAATAGCCAATGTTAAAGGCTATGATATGAGTGTTTAGTGATGTTTTTATCTTTGAACGAGGTGAAGCGTATTGCTCCTTGATTAGAATAGGTTTGGTGAGTTATTGATCACGTTAGATCGTGAGTTAGCCACACGACTTATATATTCCATACCCGTCCATAAAGCCTTACATTACAACCCGAAAAGATCTTTTCTGATTCTTTGTTCGACAACACACTTAATTTGCGATTGAAAAGAGATTGATTTTCGGTGCTTGTTTATTGTGCTTGCATTTGTATGATTTGAGCGTATACACGTCCTATGCAGAAAATACTCGAGTGCTTGAGCGTTCACCCCTTTATATATTTCCCTTTTGTGAGGATGCATGAATTCGATTTTGGAGCGACAATGTAATACGGGTGGAGTGTTTGAAGTTGCATTGCATGTACCTATATTTTCAAAATTATTTAAGTAGCATAGCACGACTCATTGCTTGGACTGATTTTCATTTCTTGCTATACTTTGAATCTATCGTTTGTTCGAGGATGAACAAACCAATTAAGCGTGGGGTAGTTGATTAGCACATATTTGTCCTTATTTTTAGTAGGTTTATAGCTTGTTTTTCTTATTGTTTTTGGTATAAGTTGGGTAGTTTAAGCTCTATTTCGTATATTTGTACTCTCAGCTTATTTTACCGCGTTTTGACAAAGATTGATGCAAATAAGTGATTATTTGTGGTTTTTCACTTTACAGCTAAGTAATCGGACGAGTTCGGCGCTTAATTAGATGAAGTTGATGTTCGATAAATGGAGAACAGACTTTTCGGTGAACGAGTAGCAAAAAGATAGAAGAAGACGGAGGCAGACGTGCAGCCGCATCGACTGACGCGACCGTCGACACTCCGTCGACGCGAGCCATGATCTGCGTCAGTCGACGCAGCGTCGACGCAACGTCGACGCTACTTGCTGAAGCGTCGATGTCGACGCACCRATGTCGARGCAACGTCGACGCTACTTGCTGAAGCGTCGATGTCGACGCACCTATGTTGATGCAACGTCGACGATACTTGCTGAAGCATCGATGTCGACGCATACCGTCGACGCACCCGCCCAGCCAACGCGCGCGCCAGGTAGCACCGACGCCGAGCACCAGCACCCGTCAGTCGACGCACCGTCGACGCGACGGCCCAAAATCGGGAATTTTAGTGTTTCTTATGCTTCAAGTCAAGGGAAATCTATAAATACCTTTCTAAGTCCGTCCCAAACGGATACTCTCGGACCCATATACACTGAATACTTGATCTTGAGGCTCGAGAACAACACCATCCACATCTCAATAACAACAATTGATTAAGATTGAAGATTCGAGGATCGCTAGCTTCAACCGTCCATTCGTGATTCGTTCTTCGACCGAGATCAACCAACTCTCCGGATTAGCTGGGGAATTTACTACGCTTTCTAGTTTAATAAGTACTCTAAACCTTTTATTCGCTTTCGTAGTTTAATTTATGCGATTAAGTAGCTGTTTTTCAATAATTGTTCTTGAGTTATTTGATGCTTCGAACCTTAGATATTTTTGATATTGCAATTCGTAATCTTAGTTTAATTAATGTTTAGTTATTATTCATGCTTGGTTAGTTTACTTCGTTTACATTTCATTCTAGATAATTGATGTTCGTTTATGCTAGTTGATCTTGTTTAAAGTTCTTAGAATAATTTCTCTAGTTTATAAGTTCAAATTGCTGAATTCAAATACCTAGTTTTAATTATAGTTCATGCGTTTTATATTTCTAGATAATCAAAACAATCAACCCCCCCCAATGTATGTGATATTGAATTGAACAAACTGTTTGAGATTTCCGATTGTATATTCCTCGAGAGACGACTCGAGTCAAGTTGCCAAACTACGCGCGACCCCGTTCTCTTGCGGGCAAGCTATTGATTTTTTGACAAATTTTCATAAGTAGGCAACACAAAAGCTTGAATCACTTTTCTAAATGGTGTTTTGAGCGAGGAAGTATATGTTGAGCAACCCAAAGGTTTTGTGGATCCTCACAAACCTAATTTTGTTTTAAAACTCAAAAAGGCCTTGTATGGTTTAAAGCAAGCTCCAAGAGCTTGGTATGAGAGGCTGACTCAACATCTATTATTTTTAAATTTTAGACGAGGTGAGGTTGACAAGACTCTATTTCTTCTCAAATCCCAGAAACACATTCTTATTGTCCAGATTTATGTGGATGATATTATTTCTGGTTCGACTAATGAATAGATGGTGAAGGATTTCGTTGTTCGAGTGTCAGACACTTTCGAGATGAGTATTGATATGGCAATATAGAGGTTAGGCATAAATTGAGTTAGAACTGATTAAGAGATAATTGAAATAAAAAGAGATATAGTGAGAACAGCTCGGTCTCAAGGAAGGTCTGATTAGGCCTCTTGGGGAAAATAGGACATCAAGAAAGGATGGTCACAGCTCGGGATTTCTCATGACCTGACCATTTTAAAGAGAGATCACTACAGCCCGGGGATCATACTGAGCTAACGAAAGTTCTCTTCCAGAAGACCCTGGGGCTAGAGTCGGACCTGATACTGATACCGAGGCAGTATAGACCTGGAATAGGGAAGACCTAACTAGGGTCCAGACCGATATTGATATTGAGGTGGTATAGAGGAAGAACTGGAATAGGGAAGATCTGTTTTTCGGATTCCCAGCAAAGAGACAAGTGGGACCACTTGTCAGAATTGGTTACGTAACGGCCCGTGATTCGCGGCATGTGTTCCGGAGATCCCGACTGGGGTCCCCGCTAGGAGAAACTATAAATATCTCAGCCCCAAGGCTGAGAGAGGTATGTCATTCTTTGTGCATTCCTTCTTTGCTTGCTATAAGAAACCTCATACGCTTTACTGAATTAAGCATCGGAGAGGTTTCCACCGGAAAACCACCGGTGGTCCTTTCTAACGTGTTTTTGTGTGCAGATTAAAGAGGGTGTTCAAGGTTCCAGGCGTTGTTCTTGACGTCGGTAATATTTTGGGTCGAAACAATTGGCGCCATCTGTGGAAAGGCGATCAAGCTAAGACATGAGGGTTTCTTTTTGTTCTATGGCTTCATACGATTTACAACGAAACATGGTGGTAGAGCTCGGCGGAACCCCCAGTTTCGCTACGCCGTGGGGTATGCCCAGGTCGGCAGAAACATCGACGATGGGGCCAG
The DNA here is from genome assembly GCA_014905375.1 of Phtheirospermum japonicum. Taxonomy (NCBI): domain Eukaryota; kingdom Viridiplantae; phylum Streptophyta; class Magnoliopsida; order Lamiales; family Orobanchaceae; genus Phtheirospermum; species Phtheirospermum japonicum. Next base: position 124,062 of record BMAC01000830.1, on the reverse strand, counting down.
AAGGGGCAGCGCCGTTGGCAGCAGCCGTGCCGGGCGCTACGCCACCCCCACTTGGTAGATCCGTGCCAACTAATGGTGGTTCATTCAATGAATCCTTCCTCATGCAGCTCTCGGAGCTCATTGGCAAAGCCATGGAGACGGCGGTGGAAAAGAAGTTTGCGGAGATGTCGACGCCTCCATCTAATGCACCACCAGCTAGGACTGTGCCGCTGACAGAAACTGAACCGCTGAGAGGTCAGCGCACCGATCAGATCCCCTCTCAGAATAGAGAAGATCTCTCCACTTCCAATAGTGAGATGTCGAGCCAGGCCAATCCAGGCCTGGCCGAGCAGATCCAGAGCCTCCAGAAAGAGGTGCGGGAGTTCAGGAAGAAGATGACGGGCACTAGCGCGGTTCCGGCGTGGCGAGGCACTCCATTTACGGAGGAGGTCATGCGCGACGACGTGCCAGCTTCTTATCGATCCTTAGGCTTCGAATACAACGGGACGACGGATCCGGCGGATCATCTCAGTCGCTTTGAGATAGCAGCGGCGTTACACAAATTCTCCGATTCCGTCATGTGCCGGGTCTTCCCGATGAATTTCACCAAGTCGGCACTGCTTTGGTTTAGCCAGTTGCCGCCTCGATCCATTAGCAATCTCGATGAGTTCAGATCGGCCTTTCTACACCAGTTTACGAGCTGCAGGAAATACCAGAAGATGTCGCTTGAGCTGTTTAGCTTAAAGCAGAAGGAAGGTGAGAGCTTGCGCGCTTATATCAATCGCTTCACTACGGAAATACTTGAGGTGCCGTCTGTGTCCGAAGAGCTGTTGGTGAATGCTCTGGCGCAAGGCCTCCGGAGGGGCGGGTTTTTCCAATCGCTGGTTGTGAAGCCAGCTTTGAAGTCTGGAGAGCTCTTGGAGAGAGCTTAGAAGTACATTCATCTAGATGAGGCTTTGAAAATCAAAGATGAAGGAGAAAAGAAACGGGAAAGGTATGATAGAGAAGACAGAGCAGCAGTGAAAAAGCCCAGGCCAGAGCTGTCCATGGGGAGACCTCGTTTTAACAGGTATACCCCTCTGGCAACTCCGCAGGGCGAAATACTGCAAGCAATAGAACGGCACCCAGAGCTGAAATGGCCCAAGACCTACTCATAGAAGCCGAGGAAGGAGAGGTCTGACCGATTCTACCGATTCTATAACGAATATGGACATAATACCGATGAATGTACACATTAGAAAGACAAGTTAGAGAGAATGGTTCAGGCAGAGCACCTGAAGGAGTACGTTCGTATGAGGAAAGAAGAAGCCAGACCTGGTCGTACTGGTTATGATCGTCCTCAGTAGAATAAAAGAGATCAGGATGGGGGACGTGCTGAAAGAAGAAGAACTGATCAGGCCCAGGTCATCCATGAAGAATCCAGATGATTATTGGTGGAGAACTGGAAGATCATTCCAAGCGAACGCAGCATAGCTACGTACGAGCTGCGAAGGATCTGGTTAGAAAGTCATGAGAAGTCGGGCAAATGGAGTCTATGCCAAATATCTGCTTTGGATCGGAGGATGGTGATGGCATCTTGGCTCCCCACATGGACGCTTTAGTTATAACGGCTACTATTGCTAATTACAACGTGAGACAAATATTTGTGGATACAGGGAGCTCTGCTGATATTTTGTTCTTTGATTGCTTTAAATAGTTGAAGTTGGACGTTGAGTTGGAGGAGGTGACCACCTCATTAGTTGGATTCACAGGAGGAGCCCTGAAACCTTTAGGAGCGATTAGGCTCCTCGTGACATTAGGCGAGGAACCGTACAGGGTAACCAGGACGGTACGTTTTCTGGTAGTGGATGCAACTTCCTCTTACAACGTCATGCTTGGCCGGCCATCCCTGAGCTAATTTCAGGCTGTGATATCAGTTTATCACATGAAGATGAAGTTCCGGTGGAGGATGGAATGGGCGAGGTAAGAAGTGATCAATATGCGTCATGACAGACGTATATTGAATGTGTCAGAAGGAGTAGCGAAGAGGAGAGACAGAGTAAGAAATCTCGAGTGGAGCAATCAAGGCCGGGCCTGGTCCAAAGAGAAGAAGGAATGATGTTAGTTGAAGTGGTCCCATGGGATGAGAGCCGAGTCCTCCGTGTAGGAACAACTCTAAGTCCTGAGATATTGACAGACCTGGTCGCGCTATCGCGAGATAGCGCCGATGTGTTTGCCTGGTCTCCCCAAGACCTTGTGGGGATTGACCCAGAGGTGACAGAGCATAGCCTAAACATCAGCCCAGACATAAAACCGGTGAAGCAGAAGAAACACAACTTTGGACCTGAGAAGGAGGCTATCATTGAGGCCGAGGTGGAGAAGCTGTTAAAAGCTAAGCATATTCAGGAGATACAATTTTCTGAATGGCTCTCCGATGCCGTACTGGTCCCCAAAACTCAAGAAGACTGGCGAATGTGCATTGATTTTCGTGACCTCAACCGCGCCTGCCCAAAAGACCACTACCCACTCCTGAGGATTGACCAATTGGTCGACTCTACTTCTGGTTGTGAACTCCTGAGCATGATGGACGCTTCACAAGGCTATCATTAGATCAGGCTTGCGAAGGAGGAATGGAAACGAGTCAGCTTCATCACGTCAAAGGGAACGTACTATTATGTGGTCATGCTATTTGGGATAAAAAATGCAGGAGCCACGTATCAGAGGTTGGTGGATAAAATGTTTAAAGAGCAACTAGGGTGGAATATGGAGGTGTAAGTGGATGACATGCTGGTCAAGAGTGTTAATGCCACCTCTCATGTGGAAGATCTGAAAGAAACATTCACTACTTTAAGGAGGTACCGTATGAAACTCAATCCCAAGAAGTGCGCATTTGGGGTCAGAGCTTGCAAATTTCTGGGATACATGGTTACGGAAAAAGGCATCGAGGCCAATCTAGAGAAAGTGAGGGCAATTATGGAGATGCAGGTGCCCAGAAATGTCAAGGAGATGCAATGTTTTGCAGGTCGCATCAATGCCTTGAGTCGATTCGTCTCGCGCTCGGCAGAAAAGAGCCTGCCGTTTTTTCAAGCCTTGCAAAAGAAGGCTCGGTTTGAATGGAGCAGTGAATGCGAGAATGCGTTTAGGATGCTGAAAGAATATTTGGCTAGCATGACCTTGCTTACAAAACCCATCCAAGGGGAGCCTCTCATCTTGTACTTATCGGTTGGACAGCAGGCAGTCAGCCCTGTCTTACTCCGGGAAGAAGGCAAGATACAGAGACCGGTCTATTACTGGAGCAAGGTCCTGCATGATGCTGAGGTGAGGTATTTCGAAGTTGAGAGAGCGGTGCTGGCTTTGGTTGTAACAGCTCGTAAACTGCGTCCATACTTCCTGTCTCATAACATAATTGTGCGAACCAACCTACCGTTAAAAGCCATAATGGATAAGCCGGAGGCATCTGGAAGGCTGGTTAGATGGATCGTCGAGCTCAGTGAGTTCAACATTGTGTTTGAAACCAGGACAGCCATTAAAGCCCAGGCACTGGCTGATTTTATGCAAGAAATGACCAGCTCTTCCGAAGAAAAGCGGGAATGGATAATTTTCACGGATGGCTCTGTAGGGAATCAGGGCTGTGGGGCCGGAATAGTCTTGATTGCCCAGAAGGTGTGGCCACTGAATACGCCGTGCGCTTGAACTATGCTCTTTCTAATAATGCGGCTGAGTATGAGGCACTCCTTAGAGGAGTTCAGATGGCACGGGATTTAGGGGCAGAACAGGTGTGCGCCAAGGTGGATTCTCAGCTCGTCTGTAATCAGATAAGTGGAGAATTTGAGACCAGGGAGTATAGCATGCAGAGGTATGTGGCCAAGTTCCGAGAATTCTTAGCTACGGATTGCCGGGAAAGGGTGATTACTCTGCTAAAAGCAGACGCGGAATTTGGAACAGAGCAGGTGGGCTCCGTGATTAAAGAACATGACTGGTGTTCTCCCATAAAGACGTATCTAGAGAAAGGAGTCTTTCCAGAGGAAAAGAAGGACTCAGCTACGAACAAGGGCTGCCAGATTTTGTTTGGTCAAGGGGGAGCTATTTCGAAGAGGATATGGACAGCCCCTCTTAAGATGTCTAAGTCGAGGAGAAGGAGCTTCGGTTCTTAGGGAAATCCATGAGTGATGCTGTGGCAACCACATGGGTGCCAAAGCTTTGTCAAACAAGATCTTGAGAGCAGGGTACTTCTGGCCACAATTGCAAAAAGGAGGCAGAAGATTTCATGCGTACATGCGAAAAATGCCAGAGGAACTCTTCGTTGATACATAAGCCCGCGGAAGAGCTCATGACGATGAGATCTCCTTGTCCATTTTCCAAGTGGGGAATTGATCTGGTCGGCCCCTTTCCTATGGATCCTGCCCAAAAGAAATTTTTGATAGTAGCAATTGATTATTTTAGCAAATGGGTGGAAGCCGAGGCCTTGGCAAAAATTACACAAGATGCGGTTATGAAATTCTTGTGGAAAAATGTCGTGTGCAGGTTTGGCGTCCCCAGGATCCTGGTTTCAGATAATGGCACCCAGTTCATGGGTACCAGAATTAGAGCTTGGTGTGCAAAGATGAAAATTGATCAGCACTTCACGTCTGTCTACCATCCCCAGGATAACGGTCAAGTCGAGGTCACTAATCACATATTGGTGCATGGGATCAAGACACATCTGGAGAAAGCTGGAGGCAGATGGGTGGATGAGCTGAATTCAATTCTATGGGCATATAGAACTAATCCCAAGGAAAGCACGGGGGAGAAGCCTTTCAGCCTAGTTTATTGTATGGATGCAGTGGTGCCTACCGAGATTAGCATGGAGACTCATCGAGTTCAGAATTTTGTTGAAAAACAGAATGAGCTCTTAATCCAGGATGCACTGGACTTGATCGAGGAGAAAAGGGATCGAGCGCTGTCAGAATGGCGCATATCAAAGGAAGAATAAAAGCGACATACGACAAGTCTGTGGTAAAGAGGTAGTTCCAGGTGGGAGACCTGGTCTTGAGAAGATCTGATTTGGGAAAGAAGAAAGGAAAACTTGATGCTGCGTGGCAAGGACCGCTTAGGGTCATCCAAATCTTAGCAGGAGGCGCTTATAAGTTGGAAGAGCTCGATGGGACCGAGATCCCCCGTGTTTGGAATATTGCTAATTTACGATTTTTTTTTGCATAAATTGTAATTTCTTAATAATCATTTGCCTTATTGAATAAAATTGCAGGTTTATTCTCATTCACCAGTTTAAGTACGCGTTCATAATTAAGCCAGGATTGGCTAAGGGCGGCTGCCCATGATTTTTCCTAACTTGATGGCCAGTTTAAGCCAGGATTGGCTAAGGGCGACTGCCCATGATCTTGCCTGACCTGATGGTCAGTTTAAGCCAGGATTGGCTAAGGGCGGCTGCCCATGACTTTGCCTGATCTGATTGTCAGTTTAAGCCAGGATTGGCTAAGGGCGGATGCCCTCGATTTTGCCTGACCTGATGGTCAGTTTAAGCCAGGATTGGCTAAGGGCGGATGCCCTCGATTTTGCCTGACCTGATTGTCAGTTTAAGCCAGGATTGGCTAAGGGCGGATGCCCTCGATTTTGCCTGACCTGATTGTCAGTTTAAGCCAGGACTGGCTAAGGGTGGATACCCTCGACTTCCTGACCTGATTGTTAGTTTAAGCCAGGAATGGCCAAGGGCGGATGCCCCAAATTACTGAGCTGATTGTCAGTATGAGCTCCAATTACTTAAGGATGGACGTCCCATGAATCCAAGCTGATTGGACCAATACGCCATACTTGGTGGTAAGTTAAGCCTGACGAAAGCTGTAAAAAATCCTAATTTGATTGAAATAACTAACGAGCAATGAGAAAATCAAAAACATTCTCAAAGAAAAAGATACAACGTTTTGATAAAATTACTCAAAGCTTGACGCATAAGCTTGCAAAAAAAGTGATTACAATGCAGGGAAAATGAAAAAGCAGGAACAAGGGCAAGTCCAGCATGAAGGCCCAGAAACATATACCCATGTGAGCCGGAAGCTCTCTGATTTGCAGCTAGAGCTAGGCGATCACGCCAGAGTTCACGCTCAGTCTCGTGATAACGTTGACGGTACTTATTGGCTCGCTCAGAAAGAGCATGGGCCTCGCCGACGGCGATAGTCAGGCGATTCACCGACTCGACCAGATCCGCCTTCTCCTCCTGCAACTGGCGGTTGACTTGCCAGAGCTCAGCCCATTTTCTCTTGTAGTGGCACTTCTTTTGCCTTTTTCTGTCCAAAAGACGATAAAGGTAGCTTAATTTTTCTCCAAGCATGACCATCTTATCAGAAAGTTTGAAGTTTTTGACAACCAGAGAGATGTTTTTTCGCTTGGCGATATCAAGTTCTTGGAGAAGAGGGGAAGAAGCCATCACAGAAAATTGAAAAAGAAAATAATGAACACAGGCACATATTTAAGGAAACAAAGGTGCGTGGAAAAAGAACCAAAAGGTACTAGGGTTTCCGGAAAATCAGGAAACCCTAGAAACCCAAAAGCCACAACGAGACAAACAAGAGATTATCATTAATTCAAAAGTTGTAATACAAACTTCAAAATAAACCAAAATCAGACCAGCCACACAGGCAATAACATCAGGTCTGTTTCATTTACAAAGAAGGCATAGAAATCTAAAGCTCTACATCCAGCTCTGTGGCTAGCTGCTCCACCGCATCCTCAACCAAGGCACCAGGGGAAGCTCCTTCAGGTAACTCACCCAGACCGGCGAAGGTTGGGATGGAGAAGATTCAGGGACGGCCAAGGTAAGAGCCTGGTCTGGCCGAGACACTACATGAGAGCGAAAGAGAGAAAGAACGTGCTCAGCAAACTCCGCGGCCTCAGCAAGATGCAAGCAGTCTTGCTCCTTGGCATAGACAAAAGAGGTGGGCTCGGGAGGAGTCTGCAGTGGAAGATCCCAGTCAAAGACAGCATTGGGATCGGCCGCGTTGGCTGCACTCCACTTAGCTTGCTCGTCCAAAGAAAAGTAGTAATAGCTCATGGCCTCAGGGACGAGCAAGGAGTAGAGCTCTTTGAACCCCAAGAAAGCTTTCCTGGTCTCCTCTTTGTCCAGTTGAACTAACTTGAGGCCCTCCTCGGAGCCTAGAAACTCCATCTTCCACTCTGCCCTGTCCTTGGCAAAGGCCTCATCCGCCAGACTGCGAGCCTCCGCCAGTGCTTCATCCCTTGCTTCGGCGCGAGCAGTCTCGATCATCTTCGCCTGGGCCTTGCCCATCTCTGCAGTTTTTGCCTTCGCCTTCTTGAGCTTCTCTCTCATCTCTCCCAGCTCTTCCTCTTGCCTCTTCAGTTTCACTCCTCTTTCCTTGGCAAGAATCCTGATGCGCTCCATCTTCACGGCGAGCTCCTTATTCTCCTTGACCACATCAAACTGGATCAGCGATCTAGTGATGCGAGAGGCCAGGAGAGCCTTTTTGGAGGAAGCCTGATTAACAAAGGCAAAGAGAATTTAACACTTGATCAAAAGACACGCCACAGGTATGAAAGCAAGGAATTTACCCGTGCTTCGTCTTGGCACCAAGACTCCAGTAATTACCGATCGGTCATTTTTTCCAAGCCCGGTTGGTCTGCGGGCAGCATTTGCCGGAGCATATATTGGACGACAGTCTCTCCCGAGCAGTTGGCAATTGAATTAATCGGAGGTGGGCCATTGCGAGTAATGGGGGGAAGAGTGTCGTGAGGTAAAGTAGGGGCCACGAGAGCACGTCTGCTAGAGGTTTTGCGCGGCCTCATAGAAAGAGGAAGTGTATCTTCCTCAGAGTAGGAAGAAGAGGGCCTGATAAGAGCAGGTCGAGGAGGCAGTTGGGCAGGATTGGAGCTGCTCTCTGGAAGATAATCTTGGGCTGGATTAGAAGAAGAAGGGCCTGCTCCATGCTCGACGGTCCTTGAGGCTCCGCCCGCTTTCTTTTTGGACGCCTCGATCATTTCACGCATCATCCTGGCTGAAAACAGAAGAAAAAGGGGTAAGGATAAAATAAACAAGCAAAACAAACCTAGAAGAAAAGAAACTATACCAATTTATTTGGTCAAAGGGGCTGTTTCTGACCAATCGTTGAAAAAGTCCAAGACAAAGGGAAGAAGAAGGTCAGTCACGTGGAGAGGATCTCATTCAAAGTAGAAATGATCCTTTTTATACGGGCAGACCTGTTGGTAGAGGATAGAGGTGGTTACGAAGGTAGCCCTTCAATGGGCTTAGGATTAAAACCCCAGTCCTCACTACAATAAACAAAAAAGAATTTTTTTCCTCCAATCCTTGATGGAGGTAGGGATTTTAAACAAAAAGTGAACTCCGGGTCTGGCTGTTAATTAAAAACAACCCAGAAAAGAGCTCTTCACTTGGACGATCTGGAAAAAGGTGTGAGCGGAAGGATCTAAGCCAGGATAGCGCATGACCAGACTGTAACAAACCATGATGCGGAAGGAATTAGGGGTGAATTGGAAAATGGGTATCTGGTATATTTTGGCTATTTCTAGCATTAAAGGGTGCACGGGGAGGCATAGACCTGCTTGAAACTGGTCTTGATAAAAGGTTAACCAGCCTGCCGGCGATTGACAGGCTAGAATACCCGCCGGAGGGCAATAGGGGTCATAAGGATCGGAAATTTTATGTTTATAATGGATTTCCTCCACCGTCCTTTTACTCAATGTTTCAACCCGAAAAATGACCAACGTTGAGAATGCCTGGAACCTTGAACACTGTAACACCCATGCATCAAATTCACATTTTCATATTTTTATTTTTATTTATCATTTTGCATTAGAAATATGATCCTAGTCCCAAGCTCGTCGCCATAAACGAATTTTCTATTTTAATTTTAAAGAATCTAAGGATTCTATTTAAAACGAATATATAGTTCGTTTTCAATTAAAATTCTTATTAAAAACTTTAAAGAAACAATTATAATTATTTAGTAATTTATTTATTTATTTACTTAAATTATATTTCTTAACTTTTAAGAAAATTAAAATAAGTATTTAATAATTTGTTTATTTATTTACTTAAATTATAATTCTCAAATTTTAAGAATCTATTGTAATTATTAGAAATTTATTCATTTATTTAAATTAATCTATTGAATCGTCTATGTAATTAGTCTATTACTGTTGGGTCATTTTTTTTTTTATTATTTACGGTTTTGAACTTCAAGGATCAATGTCATAAACTTGGCCCAAACCCACCAAAATCAAACCCTAACCTTATCCAACCTTATCTACTTACACTTCATTTTTATACACCACCCAATTTTCACAAATTCTGCTTTTCAGCAGCAAGCAAGGTAAACCAAAATTTTCTAAATTCTTTCTTCCCAAAGGCCATCCCAATCACAGCCAACAATTGTCAATTTCAAATCATATTTATGGCTGCAACTTCCAAATTTCATCTGCAATTCCTACCCTACGGCCGCAAGAAACAAGGTGAGGATAATTCTTTGTCTTTCTTTTTCTCAAGAACATCCACATATCCCTTCACGGCTGCCATTTTTCCAACCTTACAACCTTTCGTCCACTGCCAATCGTTCCCGGCCAATACCATTACCACCACCGACCGAACCAACACCACCACCAAACCACCGTTTCTAGGCCACGCGCCGGCCTGCTTTCGGCCAGCAAGATTTCCAGACCAAGCTCACCAACGGCCGCCAACACCTAGTCACCACCGAGCCCGAGCACTCGGCTGCCAAACCCAAACCAACCAAAACGACCCGGAACCCACCACAAACCACAACCAGTCGCGGCTCGAAGTTAAGCCCGACAACCACAGCTAACAACTACCCACCCCAGCACCTCTCCATCGCCAAACCGTCGACGCCTTCATGCTGTCAACCGCCGTGGCCCGAATCAAGTCGGAACCCAACGACCCACGAGGACCAACCAGACCACAACCCCAAAGCCCGACTCCGTCACCTCCTTCTTGAGCTGGAGACCGTCGTTCTCCAGCCGCTGCCTCGTTAACGCCCCACAGCTGCCGCCTCCTTCGATTTGAGACGCTGTCAAACTGGTGGCCCGATTCAAAAGCCCAAACTGCAGCTCGCCATTTCTGTCCATTCGCAGCCACGGGAAGGAAGGAGACACCGCCGCCGATGCCGGCAATGTTTCGGCCGCCGCCGACGACTAAGGAGGAGGGGCTGGCGTAGCCGCCGGATCCTTTTCCGGTTGGGCCGATTTGCCAATTTCTGATTTTTGGAAAGGAAAAAGGAAAAGGAAACGGCCGAGTCTTTTTGGGGGAGAAAGAAATGAAAGAAGGAAAAGAAACGGGAAGGGTTAATGAAGGGAATTAGGGCTGGTTCCCTTTTTTCCAGAAAATTACCAATTGACCCCAAAAGCTTTTGTCTAGTTCAATTGAACCCTCAACTTACCAACAAACTCCTAATTCAACCCTCCAACTTTTGAAAACTTCAATCCAACCAAATAAAACTTAATAAATTTCAATTGAGTTCATTATTATTTATTGTAATATTATATTTTTTATTTTAATAAATAAATAAATATATTATATATTAATATTTAAAAAATTATTTATTATATATATACTAATTAAGTATATTTTTCAAATGATTAGGTGACGAGGAAATCAGGACATAGGAATCAACCACGTGCATTCAATCGAAGTATTAAACAACTCAAGAACAATTATTGAAAAACAGTACTTAAACGCATAAATTAAACTACAAAAACGAAATAAGGTTTAGAGTACTTATTAAACTAGAAAGCGTAGTAAATTCTCCAGCTACTCCGGAGGGGTGAATGATCTTGGTCGAAGAACGGATCGCGAACGGACGGTTGGAGCTTGACAATCCTCGAATCTTCAATCTCGATCACTTGTTGTGATTAGGGTGTGTATGGTGCTGTTCTCCGAACCTCACGATCAAGATTTCAGTGTATATGGGTAGGAGAGTGTGTTTTGGGACGGACTTGGAAGGGTTTAAATAGATTTCTCTTGACTTGGAAGCATAAGAAACCCTAAAATTCCCGATTCTGGGCCGTCGCATCGACGGAGCATCGACGGTGCGTCCGAATGTCGCGTGCCTGGTGCACAGCGTCGGCTGCTGCCTAGCGCGCGCCGTCGGCTGGGCGGGTGCGCTCGACGGTATGTGTCGACATCGACGCTTCAGCAAGTAGCGTCGACGTTGCGTCGACGTTTGCCTCCGTCTCCTTCTATCTGTGTGCTACTCATTCACCGGAAAGCTCGTTCTCCATTTCGCGAGTATCAACTTCATCTAATTGTGCGCCGAACTCGTCCGGTACTTAGCTGTAAAGTGAAAAACCACAAATAATCACTTATTTGCATCAATCTAGATCAAAATGCGGTAAAAATAAGCTAAGAGTACAAATATACGAAATCGAGCTTAAACTACCCAACTTATACAAAAAACAAAAGGAAAAACAAGTTATAAACCTACTAAAAATAGGGACAAATATTTGCTAATCAACTACCCCACGCTTAATTGGTTTGTTCGTCCTCGAACGAACGATAAATTCAAAGTATAGTAAGAAATGAAAATCAGTCCAAGCAATGAGTCGTGGCTATTGCTACTTAACTAATTTTGAAAATATAG